>JASJUZ010000067.1:0-22722 GCA_037159825.1 Tupiocoris notatus
AGTTTGCATTTTTTCCCTTGAGTTTTGCTTTGAATTTCCGATTAAACGACCATTTGAGCATCATAGAGCTAGAATATTAGTATTATCATAAATTTAATTAGTATAATCTAAATTTGTTAGCATGTAGAATCCAAACGTCTATTTTTAAAAAAATCAATCTATTCAAAAGGTCATTCGCTTTAATGGTTCTCGACTTATCACAGCTTTCGTGTGGAATTATAGCGTATTATATAGCTGTACTGTTGGGTGAATAATTTAACTTCTAATTTGAAAATTGAAAAAATAAAAATGGTTAAAATTACCATAGGTGCTACTGAGTTTCTCCTTATTGCTCCCAATCTGTGTGTGTGTGTGTGCGTTTTTTTTTCTTCGGTGGAAACTGAAATGTTAGGAAAAGTTACTATTACCAATGGATGGTCGTTTTTTGCTCTAATTTAATTAACAGTGTTATTGGACCTATAAAAAGATTACACTCCATTTTCAGTTGATGCAACTGATAATATACAATTTTTTTTAGCTACCGAGGTAGTCACATGAGCACCGCAGCCAGCAGCCGAATGAGCTCCGTTTGTTCAACTCCGGTCACCAGGTCGAGGCGCAACTCCACATCCACAGTTTCGACGACTCCTTGCCTTGCAAGGTTGCTTGCTGAACGGGGCATCAAAGCGGCCACGCCGTCGAATCTTGTAACGCCCGAGTTCACACCAACTGCAACACCCTGTAACAGCCCTGACCGGCCAAGCTCGCCTACGCTTGATGAAGAGAGCCATAATTCTCTCGGCCTTCCTGGTAAGACCAATTGCTTGTTCAAAATGTTTGAAATCGTTCAGCTTTTTTGGGTAAGTCTTTTGAATGGCTTCTTTGTATAAATGGATGGGGCAGAGTTGTAAATTTCCTTTTTAATCGAAGCTTTGTTCAGTCAGCTTAACACATTCAGTGCGGCCGGATCTAAGACAGCTTCTATTTTTGTTATAATCTCGTATTACTCCTGTACCAATTATCAATTCTGGTTTTATGCTTGGGGAGGCTTGAAGGTCTCCAAAGTGTAAACGTATCCCCAATTATATCAATCTTTCACTATATTATAAATGTTAGGGCATAATTGTTCAAAGTTAACTAGAGCAGGTTGGCTTTAATTTTTTGCAATTGATGATCCGCAGTGAATGTGTTAACTTCCTCCGGGCCAGACTGTTAGGTGATGGATATAATTCCAGAGAGGTTGTTTGGGGTTGTATACAAAATAAATACGCTTTCAATAGCTGACACAGGAAGAGGCATAATTTAGACGTGTAGTAAACCTACATATCTCCAAAGTAGATCTCTTAGGGATCTACGTAGGTTGGAGATATTAATTTATATAAAACAATAAAAGTTCAGTTGGGTTTTAGCTTTCAATCGTCTCACACTTGTAATACTACAAGACTGTTGCCTGTTCTTCGAGTCTGTAAAGAAAAATTTATGCTAGAAAGAAAGGTTCCTCGTAATACTTGTGGGTTTTTGTTATCCGCCAGCAAGCTTTTATGTGTTCAGGCATCTCCACCTCTAAATGTTGATGCCTTAGTGTTTGCTTCTTATGGTTGATATCAGCATATTTTTATTTTTTTGTTGTTTGTGTCACTCATTCAATACATTGTTATGGGTGAGGGTGAGAAAAATGATATTATATGCCATGTACGTATTAGTCGTCCTGCCTGAACACTTGCTTTGGACTTCCCAAGACCAAACTATCTCTGAAATTGAATTCAACACTTGAATAATCTTTTAAAAAAAATTAAACAAGAGAGCTTCTCAACATTTCGCACCCTCGAAGAGAACCTTTCTTTAATTCTGATGTACATAAGAAGTCTGTTGCAGCTGTAAAAATCTGCGTTATTTGTTGCATAAAAACGCTGATCGTTCTGGCGGTGAGTTTCAGTTTGTTGGTGGAGGAATCAGCCTGAGTCCCTGCTTATTTATTTCTTCCCTGTTGACTCATTGACACTAATTAGTTCTGAGTTTTAGTCAGCGTGATCGCCATCAATTTACCGACAACAACCATTGAACTCACCGTTTGATCGAATCTTTTTCCCTTGTGTAGTTGAGGTTCGACTTGGCCCTGACCCTTTGTTGTTCCTGAGCAGGTTTTCTTATGTCGAGCGGTGCCGAGCTGCTCTGGAAAACTTTGGGTAGCGCACTTAAATCGCCAACGCCGCCGAAAACGGCTCAAAAGCCGTCGAAGGGACTCATGCGACCGGATAGAAAGGTACTGCTTGCTGATAATCCATTACTATGGTAAAAGAGTGATTTTAAGGATTTTAGCAGGTGAATTAATTATTTTTTTTTTCCAGGCTGCCCTAACTGGGTTTAGATTAGTTGAACGCATCGAGAGGATAGGACTGGAAGAGATACTATCGACGCATGGAGGTGAGAATTTATGAAAACTAGCTTTTTTATATTTGAGTCGGAGACTAGGTACATTAGAGAGCGCTGGTATGAAGCTGAGAACCTTTTACAAGGTTAAACCTCGATTAAACCTAGGAAAAAAATGCTTGGCATTAGGTAGTATGTAGATTCAGGGACAAAAAATCGGTATTAAACACACCTATGTCTCAAGAACATAGGAAAATACGAATTTCCCACTCAAAACCTCCCTTAAATAACCTTCAAATTAAGGTAGCGATTGGGCTTACGAATTGAGCTTGAGCCAGACCAAGAATTATGTTTTGTGAACATTTCAAGAATTTAGCATAGTTTCCTTAGAACAATGTTGACTGATGGACAGAATTTTTTAATTTGGTTAATGGGATTATACATGCTTTAGCGATATGAAAGATATGCAATGCTCTTAACTATTTATTTCTAAATAAATTTTAAGAACGCAAAGAATGTAGAGAACAATAACTCCCAAAAATGGAAAGCTGAAGAAAACTGAATAGAATGATTTTACAGCTCTCTCTGGTTGTCCCATGGCAACGTTGGAGGATTTTTTTGGTGACCACAAAAGTTTATTATCTAATAAAATACCAAAAGTAGAATTTCGAGTGGAGTAAGAAAAAATTGTTGTAGGATAATTTTGGTTTAAAATTAATTGTAGAATTTGTAGAAGAGCCCAATACTCAGCTGCGTACTACGAGTTGAGGTTAGGTATTGGTGACGCACACGTTGCTTTGGCTAGCTAATGGCAGTCAGATTTGCTCTTGCTGCACTGTCTCTAGTCTTTACTTTTCAGGCCATTTGACTTATCAATTAAAATTGATTCTGATCTCCAGCTAACTCATTACCATTTCATTTTTCCATTTCCCCCTTTACTTATGTTTTTCTGAACATCTGTTTTAATTTTTTTTTTTCATTCCAGGCTCACCAGGAGCAGTAGAACCAGGATCGCCTCGCACGTTACATCGGGCCGGTCTTCGGCGAACCGTGCGAAGTCTTGAGAGCGGCCCTGGAGTCCTCGGCGTCCCTGGGCGACCAGGAACTGGAGCTCTTGAAGCCCGCCTAGCTCACATCCCATCACCTGGCGATCAGCAAGCTGCCGGTCGCATACGGCCCGATCTCGGATCCGTTCCATCGCCTCCTGGTCTGACGCCGTCAGTCAGCGGCGAAGCTCTAGGCTCTTTGAGCTCGATATTTTTCGGAAGAAAGGGCGGCCTTTTATAAAATAAAGCGGGAATAAAAACGAGTCGTATTCGTTCAATTTGAAGGAATCAAAAGTATTTTCCTAATAGTCGGCAGAAAAGGCTAATCGCTTAGCGAATTATTAAGTTTCATATGATTTAGGTCGAAATTCTACCAATTGTCTATAAGTAGGCTTGATAAAAGTGACAGTTTTTTCGACGCTATAGAAACCCATATAACCTCATTCCATGAACGCTTTTTGAGATCGCTCGATGCCGTTATTTTGAAACCCGTTTCAAAAAAAAATCTATTTTTTCCAAACCTAAGTGCCTCTTAATTGCGACTTGTCAAAGTTCCTCTTTGCTTTGCCCATATTTACCTCAGTATCAACAGAAACCAGAAATGCTTCCATATTTTCGTAAATCCATTGCCTTGAGTTTGACGCAGATTTTTTTTATCAAGGGGGCTGTGCATTGAAATAGAGCGTCATCGAAATTGAGGAAAGTTGGCTTATTGGTCAAAGTGTCAAAATGCTCTGGTGGCCAATAATCTCGTAAAATGAGTAAAAATGAGTAATAATTCCCTTGGCAACGCGAACATCACAATATTCATCCCTTAGCCTATTTAATAATTTAGGCTTTAGTTTAGTCCCGAAATTCTCGAATCGATATTGCGTAGGAAGAATTCGCGTGTAAATAATTGAAATTATTTATTCCCCCCCGCGTTATTTATATTGATTTTCCCCCGCGTGAAAATTGCTGGTAAATAATGTTAGATGAGCGAATTGGTGCTTAATTCGAATTTCTTTTCGAGAAACGATTTCTTTTTTCAGTTTATTAGTTCGATCGAACGCACGAGAATTATGTAGAAAATAGAAATCGTTAGGTTCGATAATGTAAATCCAATTTAGAGACTGCGCATCCCCGTTTCCGCTTATAATTCCCCAATCGAACGCTTGTGCCAATCTAGACTAGATTGCGCATGTAAGCCCTGAAATTCGCTTCGGTTGTAAATAATGGTTTAAACTGAAACTGTAAATATTAAGTTATTTTCGAACGAGACATCATCGGAAGTCGGAAATCTGTACAGAGAGGAATCGTAATTAGCGTTAGTTTTTATGATTCCGGTGAAACTTTTTTATAGTGTATATTTTCTTCATTTTTGAAAAGGATGAACGCGATTTTTTCGGCTGCAAAATGTGAACCGCGCTTACGGCGCATAATTATGTTAATATAGCACAAAAAAACTCGCAATGTGAAGTAGGAGATATATTTTTTCGGTTGACGTGTACCTATTAATTTTTTCCATTTAGAAACTTTCGTTTCAAACGTTGATTTTGTAGCCGGTTTCGAGTTAATAAAAATTGATCATCAAAATGTGCTTGATTTTTAATCTCCCTATTCATTTATCGATAAAGCCTCTTGCATCTAAGAGACGCTTGAGTCAAGGTAAGAGCGTCTTTAGCTGGATAAGTTCTCGAATTAAATTCATGCACTAAGGTATCTCACTCGAGGAATTCAACAATAAATTTATGATATATTAATTGCCTATTTCTGTTAGAGGGCCAGCACTAGTGGAATCAATATTCTCCTTGATTGTCAAAATATTTGGTCAATATACAATCGAAGTTGCGTCTACTGAAGGAAAATTTTAGATTTTTCGTTCTATGGGTGAAAGTGAACTGAAAGGAAACTCGAGAATTTTTACAAATTAATTTATTGAGAAAAAAAAACAAACTTACAGGTATCAAAAAATAAATCAGTCTTCAATAAGAATACAATGTATAAAATAAATAATATCTTTTTAAAAAATCGGGGAAAATATTGGCTACAATAATTCACTGTACAAATAAAATACAGAAACATTTACATGACTGATTCTAATACATATTGTACACAATATTTACATTACAAAAAATATTTGTACATTCAAATTTACAAATTCAATAGGAACCAATTAATATTTTCAATGGTCAAGTTTAGTCAACTTCTTCAATCGTAGGTCCTCCTCGTCCTTGCTGTTGACCCGCTGAGTTGAAACTTTGCTGACCGCAGCCTCCGGGCTGTTGCTGGCCGCTTTGGTGGATCTTCTTCATAAACTCAACGCACTCGTTCTGCAGCTCCTTCAATTTATGCTCGTACTCTTCCTTATCGGCCAGGGAGTTATTGTCCAACCAGCGGAGAGCCTCGTCGCACTTGGACCTGGCTAAATCCCGGTCAGAGCTAGAAAGCTTGTCACCGGAGTCGTCGATCGCTTGCTTCACAGAGAATATGTACGCTTCCAGTTGATTCCTTGCTGCGACACGTTCTTTTTGCGCCTCGTCTTCAGCTTTGTAGCGTTCGGCCTCATTAAGCATTCGATCGATCTCATCCTTGGACAAGCGACCTTTGTCATTTTTGATTACGATGTTTGTCGATCGGCCAGAACTGTTGTCCTTAGCTGAGACGTTCAGGATTCCATTGGCGTCCAAGTCGAAGGTGACGTCGATCTTAGGAACGCCTCTGGGCGCAGGTGGAATTCCGGTCAAGTCGAACGTGCCCAAGAGATGGTTATCCTTCGTCATGGCGCGCTCACCCTCGAACACCTGGATCGTAACTGCTGGCTGGTTGTCTGCATAGGTGGTGAACGTCTGTGACTGTTTGCAAGGAATCCTCGCATTCCTTTCGACGATCTTGGTCATCACTCCACCGGCTGTTTCAATGCCAAGTGACAACGGAGTCACGTCGACTAGAAGCACATCCTGAATCTTGGAGCTCTGATCTCCGCTGAGAACAGCCGCTTGAACAGCAGCACCGTAGGCCACGGCTTCGTCCGGGTTGATTGACATGTTCAACGATTTTCCATTGAAGAAATTCTGTAGCAGGTTCTGAATCTTAGGAATCCTCGTCGACCCTCCGACAAGAACTACATCGTGTATCGATCCTTTGTCCATTTTGGCGTCGCTCAGACACTTCTCAACCGGTTGAAGTGTCGACCTGAACAGATCCGAGCAGAGTTCTTCGAAACGCGCTCTTGAGACTTTGGTGTAGAAGTCGACTCCTTCATGAAGAGCGTCTATCTCGATGTTAGCTTCGGTCGATGACGATAGGGTACGTTTGGCTCGTTCAGCCGCAGTCCGCAGTCGTCGAAGTGCCCTCGCGTTAGATTTGATGTCCTTTCTGTACTTGCGTTTAAACTCCTCGGCCAAATGGTTGACTAGCCTGTTGTCAAAGTCCTCTCCTCCCAGGTGAGTGTCTCCAGCTGTGGCTTTCACTTCAAACAATGAGCCTTCGTCGATGGTGAGAATGGAAACGTCGAATGTGCCGCCTCCCAGGTCAAATATTAGCACGTTTCGCTCACCTTTGAGGTTTTTGTCGAGGCCGTAGGCGAGAGCAGCAGCTGTTGGCTCGTTGATGATCCTCATGACGTTCAGACCGGCAATAGCTCCAGCGTCTTTAGTCGCTTGACGCTGAGAATCGTTGAAATATGCTGGCACTGTGATGACAGCGTCCTTCACCGGCTTGCCAAGGTAGGCCTCGGCAGTTTCCTTCATTTTAGTAAGGACCATCGAGCTGATCTCCTCGGGAGCGAACCGTTTCGTCTCTCCCTTGAACTCGACTTGGATCTTCGGTTTGGAGCAATCGTTGACAACTTTAAACGGCCAGTGTTTGTAGTCCTCTTGGATCTTAGGGTCGTCGTATTTCCTTCCGATGAGTCGTTTGGCGTCGAAAACGGTATTCTGAGGGTTCATTGCAACTTGGTTTTTCGCAGCATCGCCGATCAAACGTTCGGTGTCGGTGAACGCAACATAACTAGGTGTCGTCCTGTTACCTTGGTCGTTGGCGATGATTTCCACTTTCCCGTTTTGCCAGACGCCGACGCACGAGTAGGTCGTTCCAAGATCAATTCCAATAGCAGGCATGATGATTTTTCGTTCGTTTGTAGCACTAAAATTCGTATGCACTCGCGTAATGTAGGTAGAAATCGCTTGACGATAGTCAAACTTGCGCTTTCGATTCGTATTCGTTCGTGATTCGAAATAAACTGCCCAGCCAGCGGCCGCGCTGTGTATTTAAACGCAAGCGGGCCCAGCTAGAAGAGTCGGGACTCTTCGCTCGATTGCTATTGGTCGAGAGTTGGGGGCTCGCCCGTTCTAACGTCCCGCGCAGATGTTCAGCTGGTCCCCGTCGAGAACTTTCTAGATTAGATTGTTCTGGCCCCTTCTACTCCTGTCCGTTTCTCTCGACCATCGACCTTACCTTCGCTCTCTATTCGTATTATTGTTTACATTCCAGTTCAATTACGTAGAACCGATTTAGCAGTTTGTATTTCTGAGAATGTCGTTCGAGTTCCTAACTATACGGGAATAATAAAATTACTTCGTTCCTAGTTTGTCTTGTTTTTTTTTTTTCAATTTTTTTTATTTACGTTTTGTTTGTTTTATTTTAATTTTTTTATTTACGTCTTGTTTTTTTCATATATTTTTTTATTTATTTACCTAGTTATAATTTTTTTTATTAACATTTAACCAAAAATGAGTTGTTTGAGTTATTTGGCCCTTAAATGGTCCCTTATTTTCCTCGATAGAATCGTATTATACAAAAAATATTTCCACGCCGAAATCGAAAAAGGGGCATTTTCTTATTTTCGAGGTTGTAATTCTCAAAGTAGGCATTTTGATATTGCTTACATGTTTCAAACCTTTGAATTACAAAAAAAAAAAGATTTTTCTTCCATGATCTACGTCTTTGTCTCTTTCTGGTGGCGATTTATGTTTCTTCTGACGATTTTATACGGGGCTTTAGTGGCAAAAACGGTAGGTATTCAACAATATTTGTGAAATGTACACGAAAAGATCCCATTTTTCAACGTAGAAAAATAGCTTCATCCATTTAGAGTCATGGAAACGGAGATGGTGTTATTGCTGTGAACTCTATTAACTACCATTATCCCAAATTTGAACCAAATGGAAAATAAAAAAAATTTCATGCAAAAATAAAGGGGCGCCCATGCGAATGTTTTGCAACGATCAGTTAATGATTTTTTTACTCGTCTTTCAATACACATAAAAATCTGAAATTTTCAGAAAAGTTGTATTTTATCATCTTGTAGTTTAGTAATTTTTTTCAATCCTTGGAAATGATCGCAAGTGGTCCAAAAAAATCGGTTTTTGGAGACACAACAATGAAAAGCTTTATGGGGTCAAAATTTTCATATATCAATTGTTTTATTACGTCGGAGTCTTCTTTCGGACGCCATAAACACGTACATGGTAAAAGGTTTGCCGAAAAAAAATTAAATTGGCGCCACAGGAATTATTTTACGAAAGCCGAGCTCCTTACTAACCGAACATTTGAGCTGGCATCGTCATGGGCGAAAAATTAAACTTTTGTTTTCTAGCGATTTCTAAAGCTATACTTGGAGGAAATTTTACTTTGAATCCGAATCTGCAGTCAAAACAACGGAAATATGACGACACCAATACGTTTTCTCCATTTCTAGTGCTTCACCGCCTTTCAGCTTTTCAATTTTAAAAATTCATTGAAAATACAAACAGAACTGTTAATTTAGATTTCGAGTCTCGTTCGTACAGCAAATCAGACGTCGAATTTGAAACTAAAGTGAAAAATTGAAAATTGGGAAGACTTCAAGTGATTTAATAAAATCTTTTGATTTTCGTATTTTTTTTTAGTAATCACTTAAGAATTTTCTTCGCCACGTTTGCGAATTTAAACAAAAAAAAACCTCGATGGTTTTCTCGAATGTCCTGATAGCGTTTCACATGTCCGGACAACTTGCAAGGTCCGTAATGTCAAAAAACTCTGAAAAATGACTCCAAAACTTCTCGAGTTATATCGTCATGCCGAATTTCTTTAAATCTTGCAAATTCCACACGAAAGCTGCGATAACTCGAGATGTATATTAAGGCCAACGACCCCGCGATGGTCTCATTCAATTCAGCGTTAAAAATCTGATACAACTTGATACCAAATACTTTTTCTGCAAACGTACTAATTTTCTCCCCTTAAAACCCCCAAAAATACCCTTAAATTGAGGTACCGATTTAATTAATAAATTGAGCCATTGTCAGGCCAAGATAGATTTTTGGCCACAATTCAAAATTTGGCACATATAGTTTTGTAAGGAAAGTGTTGACGGCGTACAGTCCGAATTTTTTTTATGGGATATTCGGATTCTAGGAACCTTGAGAGGTAAACCATCAAATATTGAGGGGGTTCGAAAATGTTTTTTCTTGGGCGATTACAATGGTTTATTATTGAACAATAAACCAAAAAATATATTAAGCCAGAGGCTTTTCTTTGGAAATTTGAAGTGCAATGTCTTAACGTAGCCAATTACCAATCAATTTTAACGCAAAATGCCCTTTAAAAGTTCAATTTGACTGACTTCAAAAACTGACTGACTGTTTTTTTTTTTTTTTAAGAATGGAAAAAACCACAATGATACACAGTGACTTGATAAATTCGCCTTGTCAATTTCGAATGTTTACCTCTCTAGAAATTCGAGCAAATCTTATCGAAGGTAGAAAGAGAGAATCAAGGCGTGTGGTATGAATCACCAGCAAGTAGAAAGGAAAAAGGGTGACATTTATAGTAGTATTTATTGTTGGAAATTCACAATAACAACAGTAATAACAACAAACTACAATAACGAAGTCGAAAAAACGCAGAATCTCTCACAAAGGGCGAGAAGGTTCCCGAACTCATAGAGAGAAGAAGGTATGAGGATATGAGGAACGAAGAGGTAGCTAACGGATCTTTCTGGGTCGGGTAAGAAGGCTGTGGAAGGTTCTCGACCGAGGGGGAACCGAGCAGCCAATCAGAGAGCTTCTTCAGACGAGCCCCCAAACAGCGACCAATGAGAAGGGATGGAAGAGTCGAGACCTACCTCGAAGTGTCCGCTTGACTTTAAATATACAGCGCGGCCGCTGCGTGGGCAGTTTATTTCGAATCACGAACGAATACGAATCGAAAGCGCAAGTTTGACTATCGTCAAGCGATTTCTACCTACATTACGCGAGTGCATACGAATTTTAGTGCTACAAACGAACGAAAAATCATCATGCCTGCTATTGGAATTGATCTTGGAACGACCTACTCGTGCGTCGGCGTCTGGCAAAACGGGAAAGTGGAAATCATCGCCAACGACCAAGGTAACAGGACGACACCTAGTTATGTTGCGTTCACCGACACCGAACGTTTGATCGGCGATGCTGCGAAAAACCAAGTTGCAATGAACCCTCAGAATACCGTTTTCGACGCCAAACGACTCATCGGAAGGAAATACGACGACCCTAAGATCCAAGAGGACTACAAACACTGGCCGTTTAAAGTTGTCAACGATTGCTCCAAACCGAAGATCCAAGTCGAGTTCAAGGGAGAGACGAAACGGTTCGCTCCCGAGGAGATCAGCTCGATGGTCCTTACTAAAATGAAGGAAACTGCCGAGGCCTACCTTGGCAAGCCGGTGAAGGACGCTGTCATCACAGTGCCAGCATATTTCAACGATTCTCAGCGTCAAGCGACTAAAGACGCTGGAGCTATTGCCGGTCTGAACGTCATGAGGATCATCAACGAGCCAACAGCTGCTGCTCTCGCCTACGGCCTCGACAAAAACCTCAAAGGTGAGCGAAACGTGCTAATATTTGACCTGGGAGGCGGCACATTCGACGTTTCCATTCTCACCATCGACGAAGGCTCATTGTTTGAAGTGAAAGCCACAGCTGGAGACACTCACCTGGGAGGAGAGGACTTTGACAACAGGCTAGTCAACCATTTGGCCGAGGAGTTTAAACGCAAGTACAGAAAGGACATCAAATCTAACGCGAGGGCACTTCGACGACTGCGGACTGCGGCTGAACGAGCCAAACGTACCCTATCGTCATCGACCGAAGCTAACATCGAGATAGACGCTCTTCATGAAGGAGTCGACTTCTACACCAAAGTCTCAAGAGCGCGTTTCGAAGAACTCTGCTCGGATCTGTTCAGGTCCACACTTCAACCGGTTGAGAAGTGTCTGAGCGACGCCAAAATGGACAAAGGATCGATACACGATGTAGTTCTTGTCGGAGGGTCGACGAGGATTCCCAAGATTCAGAACCTGCTACAGAATTTCTTCAATGGAAAATCGTTGAACATGTCAATCAACCCTGACGAAGCCGTGGCCTACGGTGCTGCTGTACAAGCGGCTGTTCTCAGCGGAGATCAGAGCTCCAAGATTCAGGATGTGCTTCTAGTCGACGTGACTCCGTTGTCACTTGGCATTGAAACAGCCGGTGGAGTGATGACCAAGATCGTCGAAAGGAATGCGAGGATTCCTTGCAAACAGTCACAGACGTTCACCACCTATGCAGACAACCAGCCAGCAGTTACGATCCAGGTGTTCGAGGGTGAGCGCGCCATGACGAAGGATAACCATCTCTTGGGCACGTTCAACTTGACCGGAATTCCACCTGCGCCCAGAGGCGTTCCTAAGATCGACGTCACCTTCGACTTGGACGCCAATGGAATCCTGAACGTCTCAGCTAAGGACAACAGTTCTGGCCGATCGACAAACATCGTGATCAAAAATGACAAAGGTCGCTTGTCCAAGGATGAGATCGATCGAATGCTTAATGAGGCCGAACGCTACAAAGCTGAAGACGAGGCGCAAAAAGAACGTGTCGCAGCAAGGAATCAACTGGAAGCGTACATATTCTCGGTGAAGCAAGCGATCGACGATGCCGGTGACAAGCTTTCTAGCTCTGACCGGGATTTAGCCAGGTCCAAGTGCGACGAGGCTCTCCGCTGGTTGGACAATAACTCCCTGGCCGATAAGGAGGAGTACGAGCATAAATTGAAGGAGCTGCAGAACGAGTGCGTCGAGTTTATGAAGAAGATCCACCAAAACGGCCAGCAACAGCCCGGAGGCTGCGGTCAGCAAAGTTTCAACTCAGCGGGTCAACAGCAAGGACGAGGAGGACCTACGGTTGAAGAAGTTGACTAAATTTGACAATTGAAATAATTAATTGGTTCCTATTGAATTTGTAAATTAGAATGTGAATATTCTGTATGAATGAAAATGCTTGTAAATTCGCTTGAAATTGTTACCAAGGAACATGATTGTTGAATTTATTCATCGATGAATTATATTCGACTTCATTTGAAAAGACTGATGTTTTCTTTGTAATATAAATATTTTTGTTAAGTCACTTTTTTAATTTCTAATAAAGGTTCATTTTTATTTAAGAGCGTGCTTTCATTTGTTTTATGAATTCCCTGTCCTTAGTAATACTAGAATACCTGCAGGTGTAATAAGTCAATATTTTACAGTTGATATTTTTCTAAAAATTTTCTGAAGAATACGAATTGGAGCTAAACATGAGAAAAGCTAAACATCTTCCACGTTGGATTATTGGTATCTTAATTTTTTGCTTTTTCTTTGACTAGTTTTGTTCAGATTATTTTATTAACGATGCCTGTCGATTTGAGCGGCGAAAATACACATGTTTTATGACGGTATGAAATTATCTATAAAAAGAGATTAAATTCAATCATTTAAAAAAATCCGAGTTCCGAGCAATTTTTTTTGTCTCTAAATTTTATGATTTTTGCTCTAATAAAATCTAAATATTCTTACTTGAATACCAATCTGGTCAACCGATAAGTGACTATCAAATAACAAAATAGTTCTACTAATACTTCTAATAATAATGAACACATAGTACTAATGCGAATTTTCCCAAAATGCAACCGCTCTTATAAAAATTACGTTAATTTCGTACGCTAGTGTTCGCTCTATTTTCAATGACAATTTCTTTCTCAATTCGATTTATCGTCGACGAGGGTGAGGAATATTCGAATAAAAAGGCCATCGCAAATACGATACAATCCTTTTTTCTCCTGAAAAATCGCAAATCAATTTCTTTAACAATGGTAATTTATTCCTTACACTATCTACAAGCTACCTCCTAATCCTGGGCCAATATTTGAACACTTTGTTCGAAAAAATTCGCGTTCCAATTACTTTTTAATTGCGATTCATTTTCGAACGAAATATTCAAACTCGAAACCGTAACTCCTAATAGCTCATTATTGAGATCGCTCCTCAAATACTTGCCTTCAAATAACGGTACAGGCTAACCCAACAAGTGCACTCTTCAATTGCAAAGTCGACAGTAATCAAAATAATAAAAATAAATCCAATCGCTTTACCTCAATTAAAAACTTCTTTTCGTAAATACATTAGACAACATGATAATCTCTCTACGTACTCAACATCAACGAATATAATTCCAATAGAACGGTACAAACAACATCAATATACTAAATGTTAATCTCGATTACGGCAAAAACTGCGTGTAAATTCGATCCATGCGATTTTCTCAACTGACGAAATTAGGCCCGATGAAACCGCTTTTGAAAATGCGCGAACGGTACAAAATTCAACTAACTTAAACTAAATTAATTTAATTAGAGCCTTTTGTCGCCCGTTTCGTCCAACACATTCTTTGCCGCTTTCCTACGTTTATTTTTCCATTTGGTTAGGTTTATCACTCGTCATCTATTATTTCACGATAAGTTTATTTATAATAAATATTTTTCATTTCACGTTCGAAAACGATTTTGCTTCTTTTGACGCGGTTTAAGATTGACGGTAATGCAAATGAGCGTCGAAAACCGAAAAATGACAACCAACTGGGTGATTTTTTATTATTTTAATTTAATTTATTTATTAGTTCATTTTTTTGCGTGAATAATGTTGAAATAAAGAAAAAAATGAAACCGTTATGACGGTGTAATAATTTTGATATTTGTATATTTATGCGTTAATGAATTATTCAAAATTTCGCAAGGGCTCGTGGCTTTCAGAACAAACGTGTTGTGATTTTAGTACAATTATCCAAATAAACAGAGGTTTTTTTTTTTTTTTTTTTTTTTGAAGCGTCAATTGGCGATACCGGAAATTTTTTAATTTAAATCGTCCTTAGTTTTTCATTTTTTTAAAATAAGAATTAGGTTGCAATGCTCAACATTCGGATACATTTTCAGGAGACTACTCACTTCTAAGTATCCAAAAGTCAGGCACACCGCATAATTTCTGTTGTACATTGTATGTCTCGAAACTTTACTTAAAGCGAAAATTTCTATCACCCATTTTTAAACCAATATCGGTAAAAAACAACCGTCAATAATTTGAGCTTGAATTTCGTTTCACGGAATTTCATCGGTTTTCAACTCGGGAAAATTGTTAATTTCTAATCTGTATTTTTACTCATTTTATTTCTATTACGGCTCGTCGCTTTTTCATTTACCTTTAATCGGCCGTTTATTTTCAAATATGTCCGCCTCAATAGCGGCGAAATGTAATTTTATTCAATTTTATCGCCCGGCGATGACACAAATCGTAGTATCCGATGAGTATCTTTTGAATATCACAGATTCCAATAATAGTTACTTCGCTAGAAACATTAGTGATAGAATTTGCCGTCGGACAAATCCGCAACTGGCAGTTCGTACAAATAAATTTAAACTCTCGCTATTTCTTTATGAACAGCGTCAACTTATAACGTAGGTTATTATATTTTATACTCTGAGGTAAATCTAGGCACCTTCTAAAACAATTATTACGAGCTAACAAACAATACATATTTTTACCCTTACGTATGCGTTAACATGTCAATATGATCATTATCAAAGTAGCAAAGGATTAAAAAATACAGCGGCTCGTTGGCACATGGTAATTATATCGTCAATTTGCTCTCTAATCTTTGTAAAAAGGCTTTCGAATGTATTTCCTGTGGCACCATCAAGGTGGGCTCGGTGACTCGACGAAATCAGTATTAAAAACATTCAATTTAGATGAATTTATTTTATTTCGGTAGTAATTTAATTTTTTCTCTTCGTAATAAGTTTCATTTTTAGTTTTTTATATTTATTTTAGTTTTACAAACGCACGAACAGTACATAAAAAACTACAGTTGAAGTTTTTTTAAACAAATTTATCCTCACGGTTTTTTTCATCGTCAGTTAAGGCCATATTTTTCCATGGGCTATTGAAGTGGCTTCAGTACGATCTTCGCCGTCGCAATAATCAATTCTTGCGAAACTGCTGCTGTGAATCGTAGTTAGCTATGTTGCACGAAATAATAAACAGGTTATAAACAACGTTTTTCGAACCGTTCAAGAGAACTCGTGAAAATGCGATTTCTCATAAATTCATTTTTTTTTCAAAACCTGCCAACGTATACCGGCCATTACCTTTAACTGAGCCGATTTTCTGTTTTAAACAAATAGCCAATTTAATTGAATGTTTTAGTCCATCACGACATACGTGTCGTGCATGACCGTCGGATACTTTCGGATCTTACAAAGTATCCAAAGGTCACGCACGACACGTATGTCCTGTTGGACAAAAATAATCTATTTCGCTCAACCGGGTTGAAAGATTACCATCACGGCATTTTCATCAATGGAATACCTCCCATATAATATTCCTGCCGTGCCCGTCATCATAAAATAACACTCATTCTATTCTAAATCCTAAGTTGAGATCAATATAGTATCAACGTTGTACGCAGGGCACCGTCCGTTTAACTCGTGAGAATTTCGATGAAAAATTAGCCGTTTTCATCCTGTAGAGCGTTTATCATGGCCTGAAACAATCGCAATTTATTATTAGGCCGTTGGTTGTTTTTTAGTGTCAATGGAAACTGTGATTTAAATTAAACATCGGAGCAAAAATGAGGAAGGGAACGGGACGACAATTTTGTAAAAGAAAATACTACATAAATATGGTGATAAATTTTTACAACAGATAATAATTGATGATTTTTTTTTTTTTTTTGAGCATGCTACGTTGACGTGCGGTCTAAATGCCACGATAAGAGAAGTTGCCTCTCTTGAAATCTTAAATAAATTTATTATAAATTAATTCCGTGAAATGAAATGAAGCAAAATTATTTTCTCTCGCTCGATATTAAAAAATACCCCAATTATTGACGATTATCGCACCAGTTATTGCATATATTTAACTTGAGAAAATAATCGTTCGAAGCTGTCTTTGGATTTGAACTTGATGTCATTTCCAGCGGTGTCGTTTAGTTAGATTTTAGAACTAGTTAGGTTACTTTAGCTTTTTCTTTTATTAATAATAGTATTATTGTTTCCCAAGCTAGGTACATCCTTGAAGAATAACGATTTTCGTTAATTATTTTCAAGGATAATTATTGTAATTTGGCACCGATTATACTCAATAAGACATTCGAAACCTTTTTTTAAAGAAAAAAAAAACCAGTGACACTTTTTTAAAATTTTTTTGTTAGTTAATGATTGCAATATTTCCCTGTACGGGAATTTCTCCTGTATGTATTAGTGCAATTTTCATAAAATCTAAATCTACTTAAAAAAAAGAACAAAAAACTCGGAAATTTATATTACAAAAACTCACAACTACCACACCACCGCAAAAAAACCGTGAATTTTTCATTGATGTGCCAATAATTGGGGGTTTTGCCTATGTATATTTAAGGCAACCTCCCTTACTGCGAAAATACCTCACTACTCATGCGTGTTTTCATTGATATCCACCTCAGTACAGCGATACTTCAACGATTCTCGAGCCGACGACGGAAACGCTGCACATTATGGAAAAAGCCGTTAATATTTGTTTCACAAGGCAAATTCGGCATATGTACAAAGCGTTTTCAATTCTTTATAAAAACGAATGATGCAAAACTACCCGTTTGACTTGTGAGCCCAACGAAAAACCAGTAAATTACTTATTTTTTAAGCGCTAGGAGTGAATTTTAACATTTTCAGAAGAGATAACAGTAGAATATTAGCCAGAACCTGTTAATAAATATCGAAATGCTAAAAGAAAAAATAATACTCGGGAATGTGACAATTCTTGATTTTTCCACTCAACTGGCGCTGGTTTCAAAAATCTGAAGATACGATTAGTACTCTGAAAATTTAGCTTTTTGAGCTTCATACAAGCCGAACGGAACATAGTTCGTTTTCCATATAGTACAAAAAAAAATCGTTTTTTAAAAAATGACGTATTTACAAAATGACACATGAGTTGGAAATGATTCGAAAATGGCAACGTTCTCGAAACTGGGGTAGATGCCAAAGAAAACGTCGGATTTACAGTTATTTCTGCGGAGGTGGACACCTGACGACGGTCGTTGAGGCAAATTCAGAAAACTTTTTATCGATCGGAATACGGTCGTCGTAAAGTGTCGGCGCCTGGAGGATGATTCCGGCAGTGCCGACCAAAACGGCCAACGTAAAGATCCATAGAAACAGACGGTCGAGGACCATTGCCACGTATTTCCAGTCCTCCTTCACCTGTACAATCAACCAACAAAGGATTGCGGGATTAAAAGACCGCTTGCTCAGTTATTAGTTACTTAAGTAACTATTACAAGGCACCGGAGAAATGCCAGGAACGTTTCATTACATTGAATTCGATTTAGCTGAACTGCTTCTGATGGCTACCACAGATCGACTCTGAACTTCATCACGTTATCTTACCTTGTCTCCAAATATTTATCATTATCTCTCCTTAACTCACCACATTATACTGCTAATTTCACCATATCTCATCTTATTTAATCTTATTTCAACCTATCTCGTCTAGTCTTGTCTTGCCTCCTCATGTCTCGTCAAGACTCGTCTTGTTTCGACTCGTCTTGTCTTGTCTTGTCTTGAATCTTCTTATCTTGTCTTATTTAATTTATCTCAACTCATCTTGTCTTGTTTCGTCTTGTCTCGTCTTGACTCGCCATCTCTCGTCTTGTCTCGTCTCCTCTAGTCCTGTCTCATGTTGTCTCGCCTCTTCTTATCTAATCTTACCTCATTTTATCTAATCTTATCTCTTCTTATCTCATCTTACCTCATTTTATCTAATCTTATCTCTTCTTATCTAATCTTACCTCATTTTATCTAATCTTATCTCTTCTTATCTTATCTTACCTCATTTTAGCTATCTCTTCTTATCTTGTCTTAACTCATTTTATCTAATCTTATCTCTTCTTATCTCATCTTACCTCTTTTTATCTAATCTTATCTCTTCTTATCTTATCTTACCTCATTTTATCTATCTCTTCTTATCTTGTCTTACCTCATTTTATCTAATCTTATCTCTTCTTATCTCATCTTACCTCTTTTTATCTAATCTTATCTCTTCTTATCTCAGCTTACCTCATTTTATCTAATCTTATCTCATCTTACCTCATTTTATCTAATCTTCTCGTCTCATCTTATTCCACCCTATTTCATGTTACTTTGGCTTATCAAATGAACTGTGTCGAACGAGCTGAAATCGATTTGGCATAGATGACAGAATCGAATCACTAACTTTCGTCGAATCTTCCTGCATTTTAGTGTGCTCGGCGATGAATCGAACGCAGAAGCAAGATTTGTGCATAGTGGGAGGGCATTTAGAATGCGAAAACGCAGGGCTGCGGAGAACAGGAGGCGGCGATTTGGATTCGCTGATCGTCATTTCCTCCGTGTCGGCTGAGATGAGCGAAGGGCCGTGGATTTGGCAGCTGCCGCCGAAACTAGGGAGCCCTTCGCAGATTCTGAAAGCACGGAAAGCGCAATTATTTGATAGGAACTTGCAATGATATAATAAAAAAACCTGGGAAATATTTCTATACGCGTTATACTGAAATGGGGCTTTTCTAAAACAAAGTAGTTCAACGCAATAAATTATCATTTTACTTTTGGGGAAAGGAGTGAAATATTCTGGGTTTTCATTCGAATCTGAGATCATGTGGACATAAGCGTTTTTTTTTTTTTTTAATTTGTTAATTTATTTATTTTAAAAATTTTTATTACTGTTATGTCATCTGATCTTGACTGATTGATTTATTTGTACGCATAATGCAATTTCTGTGCATCATGGAAGAGAGGGTCGATAGGCCCTAATGATGTACAGATCAATAATAAACGTTTTCATTCATTCATTCATTAGCAAAGATATTATGTAATGATGGATGAAAGGTCCCCTTTTGATGTGAAAGTGGAAATATTCGAATATAAGTCATTATCTTACGTTGCTTCGGATCTATCGGGCGATAAACGCTCCTTTGAAGTCGTTAACGGGCTATCCAGATGCCCGGCTCCCCCTCTGTACGGATAATAAGAAGATAATTCGCTCTTCCCTCCAGTCGTCCTCATCATTAGCCGCTGGCTGAACCTGAATCGATCGATAATGCATTAAATTTGCATCAATGTCGGCACCAGTAACAGGAACGAGAGGAAACGAATGGAGAAACAATAACGATTTTTGATAGCTGAATTTTCTTCTACTAAATTTGAATGGTTAAAAATATTTAAATGTTAACATGTCTATGTCATTGGTCAGAAATCCAATTGCGGGGTGTCTAAACAATTTAAATGAAATTATTTCCACCGCTGAATCGATAAAGCTTTGACGAAAATACGAGTTCATTGAAGAGGAGGAATATTATATTTTTCTACAAGAACAAGTGATATCTATATACCAATGTTTCTACATAGCCCCGAAGAGGCACAAAGTGGCGAAATCGATAGCAACGTAATTGAGAGAATTATGAAAAATAACGACGTAGAGAAAATCCTTTGAACAAAGTAGTTTGTTATAAATTTAAGCGATAAAAAATTGAGAGAAATCGCTGGTTTCAACCTCCTTTGATTTCAGCTCCTCTAATTTCCGTCCTGAGCCGGGAAACGCACTTAGGGTAGTTAGCGCGCTCCGTTTTCCTAATTAAAATCGGGCCTCCCCTTACAGGAACATTTATACCTCACGTTGACAATGATGTATCAACCACTAAGTCTCGGAAGAGTCTTTAATTTTTCACCGTTCCTCGAGACGAGAAACCTGTCCCTGGGCGAGATTTATCGCTTCTCATTTTCACCAACGCCCGTTTTCCACGTGGGCGGATTCACTTTGCTTTGTAAGCGGAAAAGGTCGAACCTAATTGATCCTAATGTAATCTAAGGTCCTATGAATGCCCTAATTTCCTCACAATAAAGCTAAGATAGAAAAGATTTGACCGGAGTTTCCGAGAAAAAAGATTATCCGATATGATTAAAATATAATTTGTTACCTGTTCGTCTCAAATTGGTATTGAGGCCTTCGCATGACTAA
Organism: Tupiocoris notatus; assembly: GCA_037159825.1. NCBI lineage: Eukaryota > Metazoa > Arthropoda > Insecta > Hemiptera > Miridae > Tupiocoris > Tupiocoris notatus. The sequence goes on from JASJUZ010000067.1 coordinate 20,716, forward strand.
AAGGCGCGGTAAAATATGGATAAATACTCTTTTCACCCATGGCGCCATTTTGTGAGTTTGCGGCGATCTGAAGTGGACGTTGAGCACGACTACTGTCACACATATACTGAAAGAAAAACATGTATTTTTCATGTTGGAAGATTAATTAAAAAAAAAAAAATAATAATAAAAAATAAAGAATAATTTTTTTTAATTGCAATTTAAACATTTATTTTGGTTAGTTACATGCGTATAGTATTCACAAGTTTCCCCTGACGTTAAATAAACATTTCAGCAGGTTTTTGTGTCCAAAAAATCTTTATGACAAACCTGTATGTCTGAATGAAAACAAATATGGTCGAGTTTAGCTCCCACCTCATCATTTATACACTTTGAATGGTCGCTAGGGGCGCTGCTGTATTCAAAACGTTTATATAAATGAATTAGTACTTAAAAAATGAGCAGTTCACAATTGTTTGACAGTTTTCAAACTTCTGACAAGAGCTTTTGTTTATTAGGTCGACCAACTTTACTCGGGTGATGTTTAGATACTTTATTTGAAGACAAGTGCCCCCTGTGCTCTGTAATTTAGGTGAATTTTTGGATCAATACGTCGCTTACGAAGTATACAATGGCCGCCAAGTTATCCTACTAGTTTGTAGTAACCTCTTTATATTATTTTTAATCTATTTGACCTCATTAATAGCGTTGAGTTATTATTTCAAAAATCTCGAACCTGATCGATACAAGAATCATGGCAAATATGAGATATTTGCCAAGCAGCGGAACGACAAGTGACGTGGGCGGAATAATTTCGACTACCAGCAGGAAGAACACGTGAAGGCTGATAAGAATGGATATCGATAGTGTCACCTGTAATAATATAACGGTTAGAAAAATTGTAAAATGCGAACGTTCCAAAATGCGAATACTAAAAATGAAATTTAATTTATTGTTATTAATAAATATTATTACTGGATATTAGGAGCGTAATTAGAGAATTGTGGGCGAAAGGAGGATTCATGAAAGGATACTTACTTTCTCACCGCTGTCCGAAGGGAGGTAAAAAGTAAGAACAGTCAAAAACGATATGCCCATGCAGGGTATAATTATGTTGACGGTGTAAAAAAGCGTTTTCCTTCTCATCGTTATATTGAACGTTATGTCAAGATAAGGCTCATCACAACAAGTGTAGAATCGTTCATTTCTGAAAAAAAAGTTTTATTTATATCATCAATATTCTCCTTCGTTGCCCTTGAGGCGTTAGGTTTTTAATATGTACGATAACCTTTTCCAAGAAGTGCAAAAAAAGGGTTTGAGTGAATTTTCAAAGCTAATACTCGGTAGATTATGAGGACAATGCAAACGGAGCCGGGTCTCCGGTCGGGAGGGAACTTTTCAAGTGAAATCCGTTGAATTCAATGGGGTAAAATCGCTCCAACGGAATTGAATAGCGATTGTTATAATAGCTAAAGGGCGAACCTTTCCTCCCTTTGCTCGGAAGCGTTGAAAGTGAACAAGTTTCTAATCCTCCAAGTATCTACCTTTAATAACCGCAACCTAGTCGTTAGAGAGTGCGATTCTCTTCAATTACTGACGGGCGATGAGAACTTGGAATAATATTGACTTGATTCGAATAAACGAGAGTCCTAATGATTGGGCTATTTATGAATAAATGTTCCAATGAAAATCTGAAACTCGAAAATAGATTGTTTTTCTGATGGGAAAAATTAGCATCATCTGTAGGGTTTCTCTTCAGCTCTTTGGATACATTAACTTTTATGGCGTGCAAAAAAATTTTCAACACTCACTTTTTGGAAATACTGCGAGAGCTCCAAAATTAAATATTTCAATAATTTTTTATCTCAAACTATTGGCCGTTGTTTGTATTCGATTTCATAATTTAGGTAGATGATCTCTGATGGTTAAAAAATAACGGAGGAAACTTTTTTTTTTTTTTTTTTTTTTTTTTTTTTTTAATGTAATGTTTATTGGAAATTATTGCATAAAGTAAGAATTAATTTCACA
>JASJUZ010000068.1:0-118127 GCA_037159825.1 Tupiocoris notatus
TAAGCGTGCTCAATACGCTGTAATGTGAAATTTGGAATTAAATTTGGTCGGGTAGGGTCTCTTCCTCTCATAAAACGGAAACGGGATGAAGCTAGGCAGTAAGTAATAGTCTCTTATGAGAAATATAAAAGTAAGACTGAAAGAAAAAGTAGGATCACACGCAGTATTTCTCTAGTGTAATCTAGAATTATTTTATTTTAACTTGTGTTATGTTTGAAATCCCCATCAAAAGAGTATTTTTCCGACTAAAACTGAGTTCTCAATAATCTTTCCCCACGTTACTTACTCTTGAAGTTATTTCAAGCTTAACAACATTATTCTCTCGCATTCCCGCAACACTTTCAATTGAGCATAAAATCTTCACTGCCTCGCTTAGTAATAAAAGGTGAATCTTAAAAAAAAATTGGCTTGTGAAACATCTCTTGCAAAAATGAAGGAACATTCTGAAAATAAAAATGACGATAGAACGATATTTAAGAGGCCTTCTGCCCTCACTTCGGCTAATTCGCCGCGGAAGTAACAGATATATAGGAAAAGGAAAGACTGATGATGAGTTTAGCGAGTAGAAAAAAAGGCGCGAGGAAGCTGCGAACAATGAGGGTAATAGCGTTATATTGAAAAACGTGGTCAAAGCGAAAAACAAGGGAATAAACTACGGTGATACGAGTATACGTTCCGTGTTCATGAAATGCAAAAAAAAAAAGAGCGAAGCGCGCGAAAAAGAGGATGTTCACTATGTCAGACTGCGGAGGAATGTGAAACAGCTGTAGAGACAACTAGAAACCAAGCGCATTCTTCTCGGCGAGGTCGAACGAATAAAAGTTTCCCCCGGTTGGAATTTTAGTTTCAATATAAAATAGTTGGCCTTTCGGATTTTTTCGAACAAGCAGAAGTTGTTCAACGATTCTAAAACTCAACGGTAAACAATTCGTCGCTCGATGGCTTCTATTTAGAAACGTTCTACAATTAAATTTTTTTTTTGTCTTGTTTGTCTCGAGTCAGATGTTATGGATTTGTGGTCAGCCTGGAAGTCTGTCAGCGTGTAGGCGTCTGAAATCGCTATTCGACTAAAACAACCACTGCGTTCAACTTGGAATAACTGAAATACCAAATGTGACATAGCAGTCACGCCACCTGATGCTGACATTCAGTTCGGCAGTTTCTCTGCAAAGCGTCCAAGTTAGTTCGCTCCTCAGTTAATCCCGGAGCGAGGAGCTACTTGGCGCGTTATACATCAACCCTTTACCCTGGCAGCTTCATCTAGCTCCAGTTGAAGGGAAATCTTCGAGCTCAAGTTAACCCATCATCAACGGCTGGCAAACTTTGGTCTTTAAGTAGTAAGGAGAAGAGGGAAGCGATTCAGTGGTTGTCCGTCGACGGGAATCCGAGCCACCGTGTTAGTTAACCAGCAGATAACCCAAACTCAACTAAGGAACAGGGTTCATCCTTCGTTCCTATTTTGACTTGTAAACCGAATCCGCACAGATTGCATTTTCAAAACGTCATCGCTTTACCGACCTCTCGCCCCTAGTTAGATCCATTCTGCCTTCCCAAGTTTGAATACACTTAGGTTCAATCGACTTGTAGGTACCTTTATAATAATAATTGTACGGAAAGGAAGGAAATTCAAACCACCAAGTAGTAAATAGGAAACATCTCTCGTTATAAGAGAATACCAATTTTAAAAAACAAACAGAAAATAGAAACAATGGAACGTCTGAGCGGTTGTGTCATGTTGAAAAATTGTCCGAGGCGAAACATACTGGACTCAAGAAAAACATCTGCTCTCCTCTCGTATTTCAGAATAGGTTTTCGGTCAATCTTATGATCCGATTATCAGAGCGTATGCTGTCCATTGAGACAAAATCCATTAGGGTTGATATATACGGATACAAGCAGCTACAAAAGACTAAAAACATGAGAGTACCCCGTGGGTGTATTACGAAATCGACCCATCTTACTGTGATCTTTTTTTCACAACTTTTCTCTCTCTCCCTCGTCAGAGTCGAGAGGCTCGGAGTAAAACTGAGCCCTGAGCGAATACCGAACGGCCTCTGAAACTCTTTTCCTCGGTATTAGACCAATAAACGGGAACATTTCTCCCGAGGGAATATTAAGCCTTCATAACTCGACGGTCGATCAGTCTCTCTACCGGACCAATATTTCATGCTTCTCATATCTGACGCTCTTACGCTTCATGAGTCAGCGGACCATACAGTTTTCAATCCTTAGCCAATAACCGAAAGTTCGAAAAAATCGAGTTCGAAGGAATTGCAATTGAAATGGAAGCACAACTCAGATATACAAAAATGTCGGTGACGAGCCGTTCCGAACTATTATTATTTCGCTTGCTGTTGTTATTATTAGATTATTATTTCGCTCGGGAGGCCATTTGTTGATGGACTAAGATTACGTCCACGGCTATTGTTGGCAGTACGAATACGGTTGAATTGGAGAATTATACGAGCCCACTCGCATTCAAATAGCAGTTTGTAGCTCTTCTACTCTGGAAGTTTGGGACGTTGGGAATATTTGTGTTTGGAAGTCCATGGACCCAGTGACGAGGCCGTTGACTGTAAAGTGGTTACCGGAGTAACTATGAGATCGGTGGACAGGGTTAGGAATTCCATCCCTTCACCGGAGGAGTTTCAAGAGAAATTAAATTCATCCTGAGCTATTTGGATCATCTCAACAATTTGGCTACTTCTGGCCTCTCAAAGTTAGTCCCAGCTTCAACAGTTCAACCAGCGCTTGATATTTGTTGAAACAGCGTCTTGCATGAACTTCGTTAATTGAATGTGTAATATTTGAGAGCGTTAAGGTGAAAATTGTGAATGCCGCTATCGATAGACAATTTTGAATAGATAAATAGTATTAATAAATGTTGTAAGAATTAATATGATAAGGGCCGCCCAGATACGTAACCGTACAGCAAATAATAAACCCTCGTCCAGTTGAAGTCTTTTTGTTTATTCACCTTTGGTGATTCTCTATATTCATATTTATTCGGATTAATATACGACGAAATATGACATGCCCAATGGAAAATAGTCGGCGAAAACATCATTGCGATTAATAAATATTCATTGGAACTCCCTAATTACTGATTCTGTTATCAGCGTGACCTCTATGCACACAATTCACCTCATCCCGGTCAACGGAGCGGCGGAAGCCTCCATTTTAGAAAATAAATTGACGCCCTGGCCAGCACTGAAGTGCCAAAAGAGAGAGTAAACACAATTGATTTGGAAGTATGCCGTGCTATTCATACGAAGCGGGTGCGATAGAAAAGCAGGGGCCGAGAGTAGTCGGCAAAAAGGGAAATTAAAGATAATGAGTGAAGAGAGGCGAATATTTCATTAAAGGGCTTCGTACCGTCAGCGAATTTCGAAAATAGAGCGTAACGCAAGGCCGAACGGCGGCCAGATTATAATGAAGCTCGTTTGCTAATGATACAAATTTGGTCCCTTGGATTTAAATAAACAGGGGGGAAATTTTGATACGTACAATATTGTTGTACGCATCTTATTTATACAGGTACCAATTGAAACGACGAGAGTATAAAATAAAACACGCAAAGCTCACCAATGCGACGGTACAGTAGTAGTTGAGAAAACGTTGAAATTTGTTCACGTGATTGGCACACTTCGATAGGCTCAATGAATATTTTAACATCTTCGGTTTTCTTCAACTTCATACAAAAATGCTTACATCATCTTCAAATGGGGAACGATGAACATTTCGGATTTCTTATGCAACACGTATTTACTGTCCTAGATTATGTCGAACGCAAACTCCCTGATAGGATTCGATTGGTCGAAAATAATGATTAGCTATTCATGGAAGAAACACCAAAATCCGGCCATCCCACAAAGCAGAATCTCAAGCTTGAGCACTCAGCTTAGCGTAGCTTAATGCAATACGCAAAGAGCGCAGATGATGTAATCGGCCCTGTGGGTACGCTTGACCGTCGTGTTCGACTCTTCAACCAATCACATAGCGAAAGCCTTCACCTAATGACTGCGGGACGTTCTTGTTCAGTGGCTGGATTTTGTTTGTCGAAGTTCGTTCACGCCTCTAGGGCCTCGTTTTCGTCTCTTTAATCTGTCACCAGGGTATTCAAGGGTTCTGCAAGCCTGATGTCTTAATCACGAAGTCCCATCCCATTTCTGCAGATGCACTTAACGATAGTACAGCTCTACCTCTACGAAGAAATAACGACAAAGACCAACGCAGCGGACGCTTAACGACCGTTCGGTGGCCTTAGTTTTCGAAACAGTTGTCTTAGCAAACACGTTTTCCACTTTCAACCCATCGAACAACGATTGTTAGCCTAACTAGGGTTTCTGGCTCACCAGTGTATTCTTCGTCGATTGACCTTTGCCACGCCGTTGATACTAACGTATCAAGAAACTGTGTAATCACGATGAAAATATTTAGAATTTGCGGATAATAGTAGTTTTGGATCAGAAAAAAAGAGTATCGCTGATGACAAAAATAAGAACATGCACTCACAACCGCAAATGGCACCACTTGCCACATGCTATAAACCTACACTATTACAGATCAACGTTTTTGTTTGCTAATCGTAATAGAAGTATTCATCCGAGGTTAATTAAAGCGCACTCCCGGTTGAGCCGACGACCTATATTCTGTTTTTAGATAAGTGTTGATACTGTTAGTCGCTAAGGGTTGTAAACCTTAAAGCGACCTCCACAACTCTGTGGCATATAACCACAAGCTCAGGTGAATGGCGATTCAATTAGAAGGCCCTGGGCCGGAGACCTCACTCTTGTCATCTACAGGTTGGTTGTAGCCTTGCTCGACTTGCTCGTTCACCGTTGAACTCGCTTATACCAATACGTGTTTGGAACCTTGTTAGTTCTGCTCTACAGGGTATCAGTGTGTTGGCGTCGTACATAAACTGAAAGCTGAAAACAGAATCAAGAAGGATGCTTTAAACTAATGAGGGTTTTGAATGGAGTTGAATGATCAGAGCGCGAAAAGGCCTAACGGTATAATTTCTTTGAATTACAACCCTAAAATGCATGCATTGATTTAGCCCTAATTAAAGGCTGTACATGATTTTGTAACAAACACACTTTGGGAGAATTTCGTTATATTATGAATTAAAATCGACCTAATATTAAATGTCAGAAGATAATGAGTCACTCGTGTTGAAGTTGTGGAAACCAATTTTGAAAGAATAGGAGAGGCCCTATTTTCCGTCTCCTATTTATTTGATAATAGGATATTTCCTAGATATTTGTATTATGGACTCACATTAGAAACAACAGCCAGCTATAAAAAAAAGTGGAAATAACGCCACTTTTTTAGGGTCAATATTTTACAACACAAAACCAGTGTGAGAGAGAAACAATTGTTGAGAGAAGTAGAACTGCGCATCGAGACGTTTTTTACGTTACTTATGAATAAAACAACTTTCAACTTCGTTCAACGTAACTTCCTTGGATGAAATATACTTGGCTATCCCAGTTGGAAAGGGCCGTAATTTTTATCTCAAGCTTCCGGATTTGTTGCTCTCCTGACAAATAAGGCGAGCTCGAGCAATGGAAGGTTGGTTTTTCCTAAGAATGGATGTATAATTTGATTAGTATTATTATTTTTTACTAAGCAATCACCTACTTGTAACCGAAAAGGGTTGCTAAATTCGATGAAAACTGAGTAGAACTGAACCAAGCAAGGTTTAACTATGATTTAAAATAAATTTCGCTCCACAGGGAATAAAATTGAAAGTTTAATAAAAATCGTACCTACGAAAAAAGCAAATTAACAAATAATACATAAAAATAACGACGAGAGAAAATTAATTTCATGGATGGATAAACTCCAAAAGAAACATGAAAATACAGAGAATGCTTTTTAGATATCGCACTTTTGGGGAACTAATAATATTTATTGATCTGATCATTCAAATAGTTCCAAGGTGAGGTTGTCTTGAGATTGTTTGTGCGTAATTTCGTTAATAAACCGGCTTTCAGTGTGGAAACTCCAAATAGTCTAACTTCCACTCACCCCAGGAAAATAAACTGAAGTGGTATACGCATTTAAATAGACTTTAAACATCTGCACACATCTTCCTGATGCGTTATACTATGAATTATACAGGTGCTTGTCCAAACAGGGTTCCCTCTTGTAGACTCCAACTCCAAGGTTTTCTTGAGAGGTGCAGAGTTAAGTCTTATACCTTGACAAATGAGATCCGAACGCTAACTCAATCACGGCATTAGAACCTTCTACTCCCTCGTCCTTGCTAAGTCGGCTTCAGCCTAACTTACCGTCCCTTCAACCCACGTTAGTATACGCAGCTTGTTTCACAGGATCCCTCGAATTCCTTAGAGCACGTTCTTCAGTTTACACAAATTCAGATAACACGCGTCAGATTGTGCACGTGTCTGCTGTATCAACCCATACAGACAACTTTCTTCCCTCAGCTCCTTTTATTCGCCCGCTCATCGACCGTTTTATCCGATTTTCTTTTCCTAATATCGTACCTGGCTATTGTTCGTATCGGAAGATCGCCAAATTTTTTCGACGAGTTGACGATTTTTTCACGGGCACGTTAGTTGTAAATAGCGTTTGGATGTGCATTGCTCTAGAAAATTCCACTAAGCGAAGCATCACTTTCTGCACCCTTTTACGGTACAGCTCCAAGTTCACCATGGGGAGACCTTTCTCGTTAAATCGAAGTTAGAAGCCTTCCGCTCTCCGAAAAACGAATGAATACTAATGGTTCAATATAATAAATAAATTACTCAGTCCATTCTCCTCCAAATCCGCCTCGCTCGGCTCGTACCCCTAACAACGGCAAGGTTCTTTTGAATTTCATTTATTTGCCTGTTTTTCGAGAGCTCGCCTCGGCAGGAATGTTCAAATGGACTATTCCTGAAGAGAGCGAAATTCCTACTGTTCTCCGAGGAAGATTTCCCCAAGCGGGGAACAATTTCGTTTTGGAAAAACAATTCCCCGAATGAAAACCAGTTTGAGAGTCTACTCCCTTTCCGTGCGCCGTATGTTTCTTGGAATTCGCAATTGGACTTGACTTTTCTATTTTGAAGAGCGAAAGAAATTCTTGGTTAGTTAGCATATAATGGGGTTTGAATACACGAAATTGTTACATAGAGTACGGACACCATTTAAGATAGAACCTTAGTTCAGAATTTCAGAGTCGGATAATTGGAATGCCAAGCGTTCAGGTATTTATTGTCTCCAAGGAGTTGGAATCGATGAAATTTGTGGCTTCAACGTTTTACGTCTCCAGACTCAGTCAGATGAATTTGAAATTAGCTGGAATAATATCAGCGCTATTCTCAACCATAATCATCGAGAGGATTATACGGAAAAAAGGAAGAATGTAATACTCGGGTATATAACGAGTTGGAGCGTATTGTATCGATCTGATAAGTACAGCACTAACGAGCTAAAGAATTCTTCAGATTAAGCGGTAGGTGTTGAGAATCTTGGAAGTCATTACATGAACAGTGCACAGGTATACAAGTATGGAGAAGGGGAACATTGAGGTGTTTCAGAGGAAAGACGATTCAAGATAGGAAACAGGGCCTTAGTTCTAATAAACTGGGAATGAAGTTTTGGCGCTATCTTCGGCTCTCCGGCAACTCTAACTAACGGCGAGATCGTCGCTAAAGCATGAAATACGATAACGTCTTTTTTCCCTCATCTTCTCGCTCTGCCTAACCTTCTTGCTCCAAAAGGTGAGTTTCCTCGGGGAAAAAACAGAGGAAAATTGATTTTTTCCCCTTAGAAGCCGACGAAAGGTGGAAAGCGGTTGGGGAGAGTTTCGTAAAATATTGCGTCCGGCTTAATTACACGGCCGTTCGTTATGTTTACTTGCCAGATTAGGATTTTTACTGTAACCCTACTCTTTATTCCCAATGCGAGCTTTTAGTAAGAGGCTTACGAGAGATTTCCAGTCGAGTCGCTTTGAAAACAGCAGTTTCAAAATATAGAGAGAATACCGATTGGATGATCTACTAACGAGACGATTCGAATTCGTTAAAATGTTGAATAAAACGGCAGTCCGTAATCGCCTTCGAGCGAATAACAAAAAACTGATGTTGTATCATGGTAATAGAAGCAGTACAGAACGACCCATTTTAATCTGAATCTCCCCGAGATGGGATCAATTAACTCAACGCATAACGTGAAATACAACGAGACAAAATGTCAACGATCATAAAAGTACCTAAATTATAATAGGCAAAATGTATTTGTACTACACCACATCGTCATAAAAAAATAATACAATTAAATAGAGAATTAAGAAGAATCACGATAATATTAACGGGTTAAATTTGTTTCAGAAAACCTAACGAAAACTGCGTTCCTTGGCAAGGCCATATCATCTCCGTTACGTCATCACAGTCTCAGGTATTAGTGAGTTTTTTGTTTTAGCGGTGTTTCTCCACTTTGGTCGTGGGGAGAACTGGTTTTCTATCTGTACATATATCTATATATATAAAACTACACAACCAGGAGGAGGAGAGGGTATACTATTGATTGAGGAACTGGCCGGAGGGATTTGGTTGAAAAAAATAGGGGTGTTTAAAATTTAAGACGATCGGCAGAAAAAATCGCTGAATTTCCATTTTCGACCTTGAAAATGTTTAACAATTCGAAATGTATTGAAAAGCGTCGTTTTTTGAAAAAGTCGGTTTTAAGATTTTTAGGGCCTTTGATCAAATTTTATTGCGCTTTGAAATTTTATGACACTGATTTTGCCTGTTTTCCGCGAATAGCTTTTAGACCGACCACTTTTACATAGGTATATTACTCAGAGGCGAGAAAGAGCTATCGAAATCCTACAATTTGGTGTATTTAATTATATTTTTATGTTATGTTGCGCTATTCGCGACATAACGCGGAGCTATTTGCGCTTGAAGAAAACACAAAACACGTTATTTGACATAAAGTGGAATATATCTCGAGAGCTATCTTATACGCTAGCCATTTTCTTATTTTTAATGGATTCTAAATTAAATTTCCTTCATTATCTTCCACAGCACCTAATCGTTCCCATTTTGCCAACATGACGAAAAAAAATTTCAAAGTTGAAACTTCAAAAATATGAAAATTGAAAAAAATTCAAAAAATATTATCAATTGTTCAAATTTGATTGTTTTCACTTTAAATTCGAATTCTACGTCTAATTTCCTGTAGGAATCATTAATTAATCAAATTTGAACAGCACTGTAAGTATTTGCAACGGAATTTCAAAGTTGAAAAACGTAGGAGTGGCGTGGTATTAAACTGGAAAAACTGATAGTTGTCGTGAAATTTCCGCCGTTTTGACGTCATATTCGGATTCAGCGTTAAATTTCCTATAAGAATAGCTTTAGAACGAAAATTTAATTTTTCACTATTACCGATGCCAGCGGAGCTCGGAATTTCGGCCGGCGAATAACTCGATTTACGGAAAATAATTTCTCTGGCTCTGTTTAAATTTTTTTCACCAAATTTTTTGCTATGTACGTGTGTAAGGCGTTCAAATGAAGACTCCTGCATAATAAAACAATTGATTCGCATTTATTTTGACCCCAAAAATCACGGTTAAAGTCCAATTTTTGAGCTTTTAAAAACCGATTTTTTTGGACCACTTGCAGATTTTTCCGAAAAATAAAAAAAATCACAAAAATACATCTCGGCAAGACACAACTTTCCAAAAAATTTCAGATTTTTATCTGTATTGAGAGAGGAGTAAAAATTCGTTAACTGTTCGGTTGATAAAAATCGCAGGGGGACCCCTTGGATTTTTCGTGAAAAATTTTTTGAAATGGATTTCGCTCAAATTCAGCATAATGATAGTTGATGATGTGTATATCAATAATATATGGTTCATTCTTCGTTTCTTTCGCACTAAATAGATGAAAATAACGTTTAAAGTTGAAAAATGTCATTTTTTCGTGAATTGTCTACTATTATTGTTGAATAACGCAAAAACGGTTGGAAAATGGATAGGTACATTACATTAGGAAAATGTGGACAGTTAAATTACCCAACTTTTGGTGTATTCAAACAGCTGAATTGACGACTTTTTGTCAGAGTTATCCACTGTGCAAGTTACAAATCTTGGAAAACTTACAGTTGTTATGTCTAATTTTGCTCCTACTTTGCTCCAGTTGAAAAACACAATACATTATGATACTAAGTACATTCAAACACCTCGAACTACATACCAAATTATAGCAACTACTAATTACTACCTACTATAAAAATACCTATAGATTCCCACTCTCCATACACAAATAATAACTACTATACCAATACTATTATACTATTATACTATTATACTACTAACTACTATACCAATACCTACGAGATGTAGTGACAAGGACAACGACCCCACAAAATGATATGTAAGGCCCGAGGGGAGGGGCGCAGCCCCTCCGATAGGCCGACGGTGGCGATAGCTGAGGGGCGCGCAGCCCCCCCCCTGAGGGGGTTGGGCGGCGAAGCCGCCAGGGGCGCTCAGCCCCTAGTTACTTCATAAAATCACTCGCCACTAATGGTTACCGTCATATGAATTGTGAATTGTGGTCTCTATTAGAGACGTAGTAACCCATACTTAATAAACCCCCACGGCCACGGTGGAAAAACACCGGTAAAAGCAAAAACATCAATGGATATACTTTAAAAGCGTCTTTACTTCCCACCATATTAATGACAGCAAGTGGTGATGAACCTTACAGTATAATTTGCCCGTTTCGGTGTTAGTATTAGAAATAAATTTTTAAATTATTTTTAAAACACCTGTTGCAAGAAGAAAGGCGATCTTTATGCTCTCGAGATGTGTTGAATTTTTTTTTTGCCAAGATTGGGCAATCAATTTCGATAGCATTACTCAAGCAAGCTACGGTATCATCGTTGTTTGTTTGAAACGATTCGTCGAGTGCTTGTCCGTTTTAAGGTCGCTATTCAAAAGTGAATATTGTGAACGAGGGAGAAAGAGACGGCAATACCGACAGCCCGCATACCGCCTCGTGCTGAGAAATGGAGAACTCTTCAAACAAAAGTCCCTTTCAGCTCAAGAGTAAACAATCTACAGCAATATGATCCCGAGAGCCCCGATGTGCTTGAATCCTATACCGTCCTCCATCATCTGAACCATTTGATGGTTCGTAGCGAACCGTTAGTCCTCGCGTCTGTATATCGCATGGCTCGACATCAGTCATCATATCATCCTATTCATATCGCTCTTGCGTTGGTTTTGACGGTTTTCAATCGCCCTTGAGAGTTAGAGTTGGCCTTTTCGTCAACATGTTTTCAAATTTCGCAGCTCAATGAGTTTTAACCGACCGAATCATAGGACTAGTTGGATTTTTCACCACCCGTACAAGTGAATTCTACGCACGTAACCGGCTGAAATTTAAATAGGCGCCTATTAGTGAATTCTATAATAACACAGCTAATCGGATTATTTATTCGCTGACCAAGCAGTTTTGCTCCTCAGCGCGACGTGGAACCATAGGTGGTGAATTATATGGTTCTACAGACCTGAAGATGTCTGAACAGGCCAAGAGATCTTGGTAGAAATATAAAGAATTGAAGGATAAGTCGCCGGTGGGATTTCCCTTCAAATTCACAAAAAAATGATACCGAATATTGCTCCGTTTCAACGAAAATCTTCACGTTTGGGCTCTTAAAATTCATCGAGGATATCTCGCTGTATAAGGGAAAACAAATTTACGAATAATAATAAATGTCCAGAGTGAGAAAATATTCTTCTCAAGTTTGGCTGTCTTGATAACTTCTAAAAATTTTCATTTTGAATGATTCGAGTTTTTAAAACTGATCAAAATTCTTCGAGCGTGACGTGGCTTCACTTATGAAATGCTAATAACAACCGACGAAGAAATCAATTTTCAAAGAGGGAAGGTGCGGCTTTTTCGTAACATAACAGGAAGAAGCTATGGGCTGAATACCCCTAAACCTTCGGTAGTCCCTTAATTTGAATTCCTGAAGCCCTCCGGCCAAGTTCTTCGGACGCCGTAGCACTTTTGAATTACCCTCGGCCCTTTTTTCTCTCCCTTAACCATCTCTTCTGTTCACAATGGGCTTTCGGGATCCCCTCGATTTCCAAGTTCGTGAAGCTTGTCAGTGATTTGGCGTGATGGGCTCTTGTGTGAAACTGGGGACCGTTGGTCGGGTGGGTGGATGAATGAATTCTAAGTGAATCCCCTGACGGACGTAGAGCAATTAGGCTAACCACCTGGAAAATGGTAGGGACGGCAGTGGAACAAAAGTTTTCAAATCAGAAGCGAGGAAGGAAAACGAAGGGGCATCAAGCCTAACGCAAAACTAAGGCCCGTGATTTCAACAGAATTGGGCTCAATTGACACGGATTCAATGAAATAAAGTGTTGCTCTGAAATTGAGGAAAATACAAAAACACCAGTTTTTGAAAACGATGTAAAGCGTTGAAAAATATTATTAAACCGTGACCTTAAAATTTAGTTAGTGTAACATAATATTGGTTTCCTTAACATTATTGTAACATTTTCCTGCGTTATAAATTTCCAGATCATTTGATTTCGTGCACAATAGGTACCTGAAATCGACTTAGAATTTGATTGATTTTACGGAGATACGTTGGATGTAATATTTTTTCAGCCACGTACAGTTCTATTCTTGGATGCGTTTCTTGGCATGGAATACGATAACGACAGACCCCTGATCATTTCAGAAAGCGTTAATGAGCAGTCAGAAAATTTGAATTTGTAAACTATGTGAGTACGAAAATGTAAATGCTTGCATACATGCAACCAATATGCGAGCGAAAATTTGGTGAACAATTAACAAATAATAAGGAAATTCAGCAAACATTTGGTGAGCAACGGATCACTCCATTTGGTCCTCTCCGGATTCGAAATCGCTGAGCAATTTTGAAATTTGCCACGCCTCGCAGTCAATCGATGGAATTCAAATGTGTGGTACGTTTTGTTCCACAGGTACTAATCGTAACATTGAAATGATTGTTCAACATTCAACAGGACGAAGTGGGACAGTTAAGAGATAGAGCCATTTCCCGATTACGGACACCGGTTACTATCGTGCTACCACCTACGGAAGAAAGCCCCTTCCTAATCGGTCAGATAGCTTAGTTACAGAGAGCACAGGGGAAGAGGACAGCGGTTGCTGAGGGCTTCTACGTATCCTTCTGCCACAATCCTCTGTTCCGTACAGTTTCCATACCCATTACCTACGTTAGAACCCACACAGTCAAACTACCTATCTCCCTTCCCTAATCATGACCAACAACAACCGCAACGTTGAGCGATACGCTGGTAGGTATACAACACATACATCGCAAGCTCCCCTCTCATGCCATTACAGCTACGGCGCGACACAAGATTCAATATGCCACCGCTTCCAATCTCTCACAGCCGTTTCTGACGCCATTCCAGCCTTACGAAAATTAATGGAATGTAATTGCAGGCATGATGAATTGTTTGTAGAGATGCATCACAACTGCCACCTGTGAATGGAAAGCATACACGTGGAACTGTATATTCCACTATCAGACTGTACAATCCGCCATGTTCAAGGCTTCACGTATATATAAAGAAAGAAATTAATACTACCAACTACGTTTGGATGATATAATTGCTGAAGTTTTCACTTGAAACTAACACTCCTATTGATACTCATTGATTAATATGAGTGGCAGTCTGGGAGTTGGAGCTCAAGCAAATCTGAAGTTTCAGTCACCATTCTATTCCAGCCTGAGTTTCTTCTCTCGAACCAGTCGAGCCTACTTGAACCAACAACGGTCCCTTGAAGTTAGCAACACGAGCTCCGCAGACTTTCTGCTTACATAATCCATTGATTGGCTCAGCCCGAGGCAGTTGAGTGACGTTTGTCCTACCAGAAAGCTTTCGAACGCCAGTTCCCATTAACTTTACAAGAAACTCCTAACACCACAACCCTCCAGCATTTCGACTGCGTACCCTCGCATTCCCTTCGACTTAGCAATCAGTAACTCTATCTCCGTCTATCAACTCGCACCCAACCTTCGCATTTGTGTTGATACCATGTTTTCCATGGAGATCAAAATCACCGTTCCAAGTTTTTGTGGCGATGACGCACGAGGTGATAGTGACGTAAACCTGTCGTTTCAACCCCTTCCGCCAATTTTCTCTCAGTCAAGGATTTCTAAGCACAAGAAGTTAGATACCCTATCATAAGTTCGGTAATTGAAATTTTCCCGAAGAATGTAACTTGAGAAGATCAAACTTTCGTAGTTAGATGGCCACGAGTATTCATTTTCAAAACGGAAAATAAACGCCGGTTTGGTAAAAGTCAACAGGTTCCAATATATTCCTCACTACAATTCTAACAAGGTATACCAGCAGTATCAAAAACACTACAAATGATTGTACAGTGGTTTATTATTTCTTTGCTTAAATCATGATTTGGAACGACCATCCGCTTGTTATAGTTCCTATCCAAACTCTCGAGAACGTTTCCACCAACAAACATATTGGTAAGGGCGAAGTTCTTGGGAACTACTGAAATCTTAAATATTTCAGAAATAAAACGACGGTGGATGGACAGAATATTTTTACTGGATATTCAGATTATGAATAATGAACCAAAAGTTCATACTAGTTTGGGTCAGGCGATCCAAAGACAAATGACCTTCACAACAAACTTAACTCTCCGGTTGAATGAAAACATTGATGTCTATTAATTTAAAATGTTATCTATCAAAAACATTCTGTCAATTCATGATTTAAATCATGGATTTCAAAAATTTATATATCGAGAAGCGCATCGCTGTAATTTATTAGACTGTAAAATTTCTCTATACAGTGCACACATTCACGAACTAATTGAATATTTTGCGCAGAGTCGTAGGGATGAAGAAAGTATGAGAACGCTGCTACTGGCCGTATCTGCAGCGAATAGCATCTCGTTCCGTTACTTTCTTTTAGTGAAGGAAAGAACCTGGGACGGACAATGAGAAAAGACCTCAATTGGGTCATTTGTTCTTTGAAGGTCCGTCGACGTTTCACATTAACTACTACGAAAGAGGAGAACACAACGCCGGAACTTCTCTGTTCGTGAAATGTGAAAACGACGTCTACCTAAAGGATTTCTCGTCTTTCTTCATATAGAGTAATAAATACTTAAGCGTAGAAAAATGGAGACCATTGCCATTGCGGGCTACGGAGCATGAAAAGACAATCTGATGTGAGCCAGTGGCCTGCAAATGGAGGACTGGAAATGGGCGATTGAATGGCGAAGAAGTAAAATTTTAGGAGAAGGATACTTCATGCACAAAAGTATACAGTACTACAGAGTAGGAAATGTATTCAGCGTTGTTGTGGAAAATGAAGAAACTACACAGCATCAATATCCCCTCTCTACTTGACTACCTTTTTCAGATAGCTTCTTTTTTACGTCGTCCAGAATATAAAAGCATATGAAATAAAATAGGGTGCGTTTGTACCAGTTACGTTGTGATGGAGAGGAATGTGATGGATCCAGAAAGGCAAAGCTTCAAAAGTTGATGCAGAGTACGGGCGATGGCAATAACTCCACGTCTTTTTAGGAGAGTAGAAACGCTGAAAGGCTGCCTCAAGTGAGGATGACTCGGATGAGTGGGGAAAGAATGTGATAAAAAAGACTGAACCTATCACCTTCGATAGAAAGTGCATAATTTTATTGGCATCTCTACAAAAGTAAAGGGAGGAAATATGAAAGATGACGTTGAGCAAGAAAAAATGCCTTGGAGAAAGACACAAAAGAAACGTTCGATAAGCTAAAGAGTAGGGGCATGCGACTGTGGGAAACTTGGACATTTGCTCAAAAGAAGGTACGAAGTGGGAAGCTCTTTTCAAGATAACTACTTAATCACCGATACGCGAAACGTGTCAAATTATATGACATCATTTCTGAACTTCGACTTTCTTTGTGAGTTTCCAATTTTTCATTAAGGCCTCCCCAAAGTCGAACGACTTTTTGCACTGGACCTTCGGAAAACATTTTCGGAAACCCCTCCGCGGGATCGCTATCATCCCGAGGAAATTCTGGCGGAAAACTAATAACTCGGAATAAGAAAAGTTCCTCTTTTTCGACAGAGATCGCATTCTGACGAGTTTCTTAGAGAGGAATGATAAAACTCCTTGGTCGGGCTGTCGGGACGAAGGCATAGACGTTGTAGCTCATTTGAAAATTTCTTCCCAGCTAAAGAAATAATAGGACAATAAACCAACTAACTTCAGTGATAACGTTCGCCCAGACATTTTCCTCTCCCTCTTCTCAGCAGCTTGAGGAAATTAAAGTCGATGGCACCAAGTGAGAACGCATTTTCTAGCAAACGACACTACTAAAATCATTTGTCGTGATGTTCCTATCCCTAGCACTAGCTGAACAAACCGATGAACTTTCCATGAACCAACCACCAAAGAATTTTCCTATATATTTACGTGGGCTATTATATAAAACTCAACCGATCCATATTTCTTCACATCTGTTATTCGAGTCAAACCAACCCTTTTTATGGACGCAAAAAGCTTGATAGAAAGGAAACTTGTTGCACTATTGTTCTAAAAGCATCCCAACGGCGGTAGTCGCTTTCTTTTCTCACGCCAGAAACATTTTAAACGCTGGTGTTATCCAAGAAAAACGACCTAAAAGGAGCTTCCGCGCTTTCCTATGAACGAATCATTGAAATCGTGCACTCCAGTTTCTCAGTTAGATGGTGAAACGGAGTCACAAAGTGAAGAAGTACCCAGTCTTAGAGTCTTTGAAGGAGGGAAGAAAAGTGTTTGCTCGTCAGTCGAGATGAATATTCGAGCTGCAGGATCAAAGTTTACGAGGAAAAGCCTTTCCCCTTCGAGCGCCTTCGTTTTCTTCACTTTACCCACGGTAACTGTCTCTCTTCCGAACAATTATGATTTCGAAAGTTTTCTCTCGTTCGCGTAGACTTTGTTGTGAAGTTTAGAAGGATTATTTCGCCGAACAGAGAGGAGAGTTCGTGAGAAAAATAAGAAAAGTGACGTATTGAGCGATACTTACTACTTCGAAGAAAGAAAACCCGCGCAGGAACTTTTCTGTGGATTTCTCCGACTTTTTGCCACTTGAAGGTATATTCTGCAGAATCTATTCATGTTTGTAGTCGATGCTTCTGTCTTAGGACACATCTCTCGATGAAAATGACAATAGCTTACTTTCCTTACGTCTCAATATTGCTTTTGCATTTTAAGTGACGTTACCTGCAAGGTATATAATAAAAACGCTGCAAATGATTGTACAGTGGTTTATTATTCCTTCGCTTCAATATTGATTTATGAAGACTATCCATTTGTGATAGTAACTATTCCGAACATTTGTGAATGTTCTCAACGAAAAACAGATGGTAACTATAGAGGAAAAATCCGTAGCAACTATTGTAATTTTAATCATTTTTATTTTTCTTAATTTCCTAATTAAAAACTTAATTTTTTGCCTAACGGTACAGCTGGAGAGAATGTTTGACAACCATTCCAATGAGTATAGAACGATTTTTATAGCTCCAAGAACTCTCGAGTTATGCCCTCATGTCAAATTTCTAAAAATCTCCCAAATTCGGCACAAAAGCTGCGATAACTCGAGAACCAATAAAGCTATCGACCCGGCGATGGTCTCATTCGACTCAGCGTCCAAAAATCTATATAATTTGATACCACGTACACATTTTTCTGAAAAACCTTGGAAAATATGAATTTTCTCCCCCTCAAAACCCCCCAAAAATACCCTTAAAATTGAGCTAGCAAGTTGGTTCAAGAATTGGGCCGTCGTAGGACCGAGATTGATTTTTGGTGAAAATTTCAAGAATTTAGCTATTATGGTTTGGCCGGAAAAGTGTTGACGGCGTACGGCGGACAGACAGAATTTTTTTTATTGGATATTCGGATTCTACATGCCTTGAAACGTAAAACATCAAATTTTGAGGGGGGTTATAAAATTTTTTTTCTTGGGCGATTACAATGGTTTATTATTGAATAATAAACCAAAATTCACGAAATTCCGCAATTTCATTCAAACGTGATCAACTCTGACGTTTTTTGAACCCGAAATTGTCGGTATTTTGCCGTCTAAAAATACATTTCTGTTTTTCAGGTTGTCAAGCAAGCAGTCACTTCCATATAAATCTTTGAATGGTAAGTATTTCCAATTGTCATCAAACCTTGCACTGTTACCGTTCCTGATCACGTTTCCATTGATTAAGACCGCATTATTTATAACCACGCGCTCGTTCAATCTGAAATTCAATCAGTCGGTGCCCAATATTTCCACATCCCTAGATACTCGAACCTCGAAGCGATTTCCGCTATCTTAAATGGAGCTGTTCCAAGAAGGACGATTGCCTGCAGGTGCTATCAACGTAGTTTCACCCAGGCCATTTCTCTTGATTACATTTCGCCCTTTCCCTGGTCCCTAAACGCAAGTTGCACAGGTGTATACAAGACCCGAGCAAACGTAAAGCGAGCAGACAAGCCTTGGCAAGCAAGTAGAGCGACCAAGGTGTGGCAGCGGTAGCCTCTGTTTGCCAGACCGGTGGAAAGTCTTTCAATGTTTAACGGACAAACATAAAAGGCGGGATGGGATATAAAGGGCACTGTCGGAGGAAGAGAGTATGAGACAGAAAGGGATAGCGAATGGGACGTCGAGTCTCTCTCCGTCGTACGACCTGCTATACGAGGCTGGTGCCAAACCGGTACGCACGTCTCCGTTTCCACCTTTTTGAACAGTTTAATATCCTTATTTGAATACCGAGGGAAGTTATACTGTCTTTATCCACATCTTGTAGCGAACTAGCTCAGGTGTAAACTTTACCTTTAGCTCTATTTGAAAGTCAAAGCTTCCAAAAATTGTTACCCATGATTTTATTTGTTATGGTCACCCAAGCGTCGTATAATAGGCAATGCGAACTGAAAGACTTTGAGTTTTAGTACTCAGCTGTTATTTTTGGACAGAAGATGAGAAAATAAATAAACATTAGACTTAGGGTGCGACCAGCTAAGGTCTTTAGGTCAGTCAGATCAGGCAGGTTAGGAAGAGGTGTTCTGGGTAATCAGGATAATCGATTAGAATTCTTTTTCTATTCAAATCAAGCTTAACTATCAAATTTGCAGGTAAAAAGAACTTGCTTCTGAATAGTTCAGTAGAAAATTCAATCTTAGCATGAACGTTATCATCGAATCTTCGGTACAAATTTGCCGCTGGTGACACCTCCCATCCCAACTGAGGAAGATTACCACAGGTTGGAGCGAATAATGACATTTTCTATCTTGATTGAACCGTCCTCTGTGGTGAGAGTGCAAGGCCCAACGGATTCCTCTCTTGGGACGTCGGCACCGAGACGAGGTATCTGGAGGTCGGCAAGTATACCGCTCTACTCCAAATCTTTCACTACACCCAGCTAATAGCGGTCACAAAGGTCTATTGCGCGCGTGGTCGTGAAACCAAATTTCTGTGTGATGCAAGGACACCCCTGAACATTGAACCGCTGTCGTTTTCCGAGTAGGCCCCGTTACAGGCAAATTTCCGTTCATAATTCTTTGTTCAATTGTTTTATGTTCACAAGAACACATTCCCCAGTGCCTCAAAATATCTATTTTTCTCCTCTATATCGATAGCGAAGGTGTTCCTGGCTACTTGTCATTCTGTTCACGTCTAACTGAACAAGAGAGTGTCTTGCACTGTTTCCGCCTGGCATTTCCAAATTGGGAGGAAAATGAAAAGTTTGGACGAAGATGAGCAGTTTTCTACGGGAAATATGAACCATCCCTTTTTCTTTTGACGGGCCAGTTTCCACCACGTCCAATGAATAACCAAGCGCGGGCTTTTCTCACTCCAGGCTACTGGTTGACGTTAAAGAGAGAAAATGCGGGATAGCGAGCGATGAACAGGTGAAGGTGAAAACGAAAAGCCAACGGAATCTCGCGCCTTTTCAATTTCCTCTTGGAATATTTATATGCCGAGGAGCACAATAGTCGCTCTCTTCCTCAGCCACTCTTCGTCCGGTTTCTCTTTCGAAATGCGCGTTTTTGTCTCATTCTCTTTGAATTCGTACCTCAGCTTCGTCGGCGTCAGGCGCGTTAGGTTTCAAAACGATATCGGCAAAGTACGAGTTGAAAATTAAACGTCAGCCGCTCACAAGGGGAACGACTCTCTTGCCATTTTGATTTCCTCATTTCCACTCGGATTCGGCAAGGGGAGGTTTCCTTTCCGATAGGCTTTCCTGGTGTAACAGGTGAACAGGAGGGCTGAGGAATACGAGATCAATTCAAGACCAAACTTTAAACGAAATTAAAGACGAAGATTTGAGATTTCCGTTCAGTTAGGAAAAAGAGGAATAAAACACACCGATCGTGACAATAATATATACAACTTTCATTTATTCTGAATTGTAATTTGGAAGTTCGGAAAACTGCCTACCACAACACTCGATGATCATTATTTCTGCGGAGGAGCGATCGGGCGAAAGCCCTAGCGCTGAAATTAACACGTACGGACGCCATCATCACGATCATTCATTGGGAACCAACTTAACACCGTTTTTAAGAACGTGATCAGCGTGTTCTAGCATCTAGACTAAATAAGCAACGTTTACATTTCATCGGCACCCCAGCATTGTCATCAATATTAGCTTGACTGTTTCGGCTTTGATTGCTAAACTGGACAGTATACCTAAGAAACAGATTGCAAAACTACAGTCCCAGACCTTCTCTGTGGCGCAGCGGGGAGTAAACGTAATTAAGACCACACCGAGAGATCGAGGATAGAGTTGGATGAAGTTGAGCAAGAGGCAGCTTCAGTCGGTAGGTCCTAAAACAGGAAACGGCTTCAGTGGAATCAGTGTTCTCTCTCTGTTTCTCTTGAGTCCCAGCTGGCCTGAGCAAAGACGCAAGTTCTGTCGCCATGTTGGTTCTCGGGTTCGGAGAAGAGGAAGAGGAGTCCGTTAATAAGCAGGTAAACTAACTTAATGACGGCGCGCACTTCCTCCTTCCGGCCTGTTTTCCACCGGGTAGATCCTCTTTACGCAAGTTCTATTGGGCTGAGCAGAGCCATCCACCTCCCCAAGTCTGCACGCAAGTACCCTATGCTTGCCGACCAGCGCTACCCGGCAAACTTACTTAACAGCTTCAAACGTTTTCTCGAAACCCACCTCCGAAACAGAGGAGTTTGTGTTCATGCTACTAGAGCTTTTCAACTCGTTGAAGTGAACTCAATTTCCGGGGGGGGGGGATGATTTAAGAGTTTAAAGATGCAAAAATTATCTGTCAACGCTAACCCAACTGAAGATAGGAAGAAGAAGAGAAGAAAAAACAATCCATAAAATTATCAAGGGTTTTAAATCTTCAGCTGGAGGCCAATTTCGGAGGCTATCGAAGGATGAATAAAACCCAGAATGTTATTGGACAGGTGTTTCAGAAGGAAAGATTGAGGAAAAAGAGTTGAAAATCAAGTCACGTCCGATCCCAAATATGTTTTCATGATCTTCTCAAAAAGCAAGATACCTGCATTCATATTTATACAGCCCACCGAAAAACCAGCGTTGCCTTTCGATTCCCGAACGACAATGAACTTCGCAGTCACGGATCGCACTTTTGCTCGACTTGCAGGATTTCAGCTGAACAAGGTTCGAACTAACAGCGGCAGATCGGTGAAACAGTCGGACATCGAGCGACGCAAATAATGCATAAATTGAGTAGCTTATTTTCGATTGCCATCTCCAAACAAGAATCGGATTAAATAGAATGCTTTATTATCCTCTGAGCTTACGGCACGCAATGCTATCTTTCGACGAGACAGTAATTTCTCGCTTTAGATCATCGTCACGCTCGCCACAGGCCAAACAAACTTCACTAAAGCGTCACTGAATGAGTGAACCGGTTATGATGATTCGCTCTGTTATCTGGCCGGTTTATTTCGCCGCGACACAAAAACGCCCCAACATTTACCCCGAACCGCAAACCTCTCAAAAGCTAACAACGTAGGCACGCCGAGACTACCAAAATCTAAAAGCTCGAACGATGGGGAGGATTTCATGAAAATTCACAACGGATCTTCATTTGAAATGGAAATGTCTCCCAGCGTTCCGTCCCGCCCGCTTTCTAAACACTGACAGATTCTGATTACATCTCGAAAGAAATATACTACCTTCATTCCCATTTCCGGCTTACAACTCAACCGACGCGACGTAACGGGGCAGTCCGCGGAAATTCTCTTTCCAACGAATTCAAACGATAAATTATCAATAATGAAAAGCGAATAGTCATTTAAATCTTGACTTATTTCACTTGCCGATTCAAAAATGCGACGGAATTTCAGCAGCTAGTTTATTTGCTAAGCATAGATTATCCCAATATTGATCCGGTTAAACAGATGGAGCGGAATCAACGACAAAATCCATCAAAGCCAGTCTGATAAATTCGACAAAATAATCGACCGACGTCAACAATTAGAGCACCAACAGGCCCGGTAGACGAAGATATGCGAGTCACGCGAGGCAGCACTGCGAAATAAATAGCTCAGGGAATTCTTCATCATCTCAAAAGTCAACATTCCAGTCAATTGGCGACCTAGCGATCCTGTTGGAAGTTCCGCCGATAGTGAAGCCGTCCCCACCATGAAGGTACGCCACCGTAATATCCATCGCCCTATATAAGTTGGCTCTTTGTGAAATGCTCACGATGCTGAGTTGACAGTAAAGCTGAGGGTATGGCTTCAACTAAGTCTGGAGACGGGTTTTGATGATGAGAAGCACACAGGATAGTAGAGTTTCGTCCTATCACGTTCTAAGCAGCAGAAACGGTTTGGAACTTTCAAGGCTTAGTGGAAGAGGAGAATTTCAGACATCGTCAGTTTTCGAGCGGCTTTGAAAGCAAAGGAAATCGCATTCCTGTATCAACAAGTGGAGGATTTTGAGAGATCCCTTCAAATAATGAGGTTTCTTTAATGAGACGCGAGCTCAAACGGCATTTCAGAGCTCATACGCGGCTAATTAAAATATACTGAAAATGATTCAACGTACAAATTCTAATATTAAGCCATTCGCTATGAATCAGAATTTATCAACCGCACTGGCTAAGAAGACGACACATCAGATACACAATTATTTCTATTCACCCTCCAGTGATTATTATAAAATTTTCAACTGATCTTTTGAAAATAATCAACGAAAACGTTTCGATATCGAGACCGTCTGTAATTAGATTCGCAGTTAAAAGAAAAAGACTAGTTCGGCTTTCTTGAAAAAAATAATTTGGCTCGAAAACTCAATCCATTCGGTTAAATGGATCGCGGAAACGGAAGTTCCTCACCCTTTTCTCTTCGCATTTCTCTCATTCAAAGAGTCTCGTCTCCGACTTCATTCCAACTTTCTACCATTTAAGTAAATATTGAAGACGAAAGAGGAAGAGGGCGCAGCGTCCGGTCTTTTTATGGCGTTGAACTCATCGCGGGTAGAAGCCGTATAGCCAGATGAGGGGCGCGGGATTTCATTGGATAATGGCATGGGAAGCGCTATTTCCAGCGAGTTGCCGTCGGCTTGTGAAAAGGGCTGCCTGTGAAGGGTCATCGGTTAAGGGTAGAACAGAGATTGTTTGTGAACAGAAGATGGTGGAGAAGGCTTTTAGCAAGGATATCAACGGTGACGAAGACGATGGCCGAGGAAGGCTGAGAGCCAAAAGCGGGAATCTTTCCCGGAAACTCCTTTCCTGCTCCTGGCCCAGTATCATTACCGCGTACAATAAGAGCTCTGATTACAGAACTGGCGCGACAATGGAATTTCTCCCACTTAACTAAGTTTTCCGACGGCTCGAACCTCTAGTTAGTCCCAATGATGAGTAGAATTTTCAAAACAACTAGAAAAATTTTTCAACAAGGGCTTTGGACATCCCAACAATACACATTAAGGACTGAAGTTACCAAAATGCCAGGCCAACGAATAAATTTGCCTGATTTTTCACCTCCTCAACACACAAATGGTGGATTTCACCGAAAGAAATGCGAGTAGCTGTATCATTACGATTAGAGGAACGTTTTGTCAGAAGAACCACATGACCCTTAAGAACCTCAAAGATGCTTAAGAGGCGAAAGTACTCAGACGAACAATGATAACATTGAGAACAAGTCGCCTGGTTCATATCTCCCTTAACTTCTATTGTCAACTAGTCGTATTTTCGTTTCGAACGAAACAACTCGATAAAAGTTTGAACATCAATTTTTCTCCAAGGGTTGTTAGCAGGAACTGGTTACTGATCAGTGCAGGGCGAGCTGTAATAGTTGTTGAGTTTTAGTAGAAATACAGAGGAACGGATTAGAGGCGGTTGCTGACACGGAATGTCAAGTCTTGCGATTAATCTCGCGCCAATTCGATTGTAAGGAATTAGTTGAGAAGCTAACCCAAATAATTTCGCTGACGAAAGGTCGAATAAGCTACGGGTAAGACATTGAGGATAATCAAGTGGATAGGACTTCAATAACTTCTCGAATCCATTTATTACGATCAATTGGTTTTGAAGGAGCTTTGGAAGCGAAGGATAATGGCGTCGGTAGTTCCAAAGCCGATGGAGGATAGCATAAGCCGAGGGCGGGCTATCTGATGGTGCTGGCCCAACAGCCGGCAAACACAGCGCGGATGTCAATTATTTCCTCGGTAATGCCTTTTCCGACGATTCGAGTCTGAAGTTGAAAGGTCACCGAATCTCCGGATTTCCCTTCATCTTTTGCAGTAGTCGGAAAGCTGCCAATGGTTTTCCGGCGGGAAAAAGGATGACGGGGCGAAATAACTTCAAGATGAACGCGTCCAAGATGAGAAAATATGTCGAAGGAGGGAGGGGAAAACGAATAAATTCCGAGAAAAGAAAAACTCGACGGATTCTCATTGCTTGTTAGCCGTGAGATTTCGCGAGGGGAACCACCGACGAAACGACAGCCGTTCCGACAGTCGGATTACGAGTCTCTTCACATTTTCGTTGTCTCTTGTTTTCTAGGAAGGGAAACGGACGTGCCGGCTTTGTACGACCTAAATTTTCTTCTCGACACGACACTACACAAATACGAGAGATTCTTTCACAGGTGCCAGCCACACGTGAGAGTGAAGTTCCGCCTAACGAGCTACCGCATCGCGATTGTCTTGGAGAGCTGTGAAAAATAAAAAGCAAAAACATTGGCATATGCGATGGGGAAAGAAAATGAAATATTGATGGCAAACATGTAAGGATACAACTGGTAAGAGAGTTTTTGAAAACCTGAAGAATATGGCAGCCAAATTGGGGTACCCCTGCAGGTCTTGGTTTCAGGTAATTGAAAAAAAGCAAAATAACAAAAGTTCAGCAATTATAAGTGACTAGAACTAAAAAAAAAATATTGTTGGTCCATATTACTTCCCTATATAGTTATCATCTCTGTATGGAGGAGGATGTATAGTTTGCATAGTATTAACTATAAATAGGAAGTAGTTGGTGGGTATTGAGTGTACTTTGTGTCTTAAAGAAGTAGGTTGGCAACTTCCGCTAAGTTTTAGCCAAGATGGGCACTCAAAATTTGAAGTTTTCCAATATTTGTAACTTGCACTCTGGATAACCTTAACAAATTGTCGTCAATTCAGATGTTTGAATATACCAAAAGTTAGGCAATTTATCGATCACATTATTCTCATGTAATGTACGTATCCATTTTTCAACCGTTTCTGCGGTATTCAACACTATCTGTGGAGTATACACGAAAAGATACAATTTTAACTATTGAACATTCTTTTCATCCATTTAGGGCAAAAGTAGCGAACAATAAAGCATATATGATTGATATAGACATCACCAACTAACATTATGCCAAATTTGAACAAAATCTAAATCAAAAGATTTTTCACGAAAAAATCAAGGGGTACCCCTGCGTTTTTTTAGACGATCAGTTAATGATTTTTTACTGGCCTATCAATAAAGATAAAAATCTGAAATTTTCAAAAAGTTGTATCTTACAAACATCTATTTTTGTGATTTTTTCATTTCTCGGAAAAAATTGCAAGGGGTCCAAAAAAATCAGTTTTTGAACTAACGAAAATCAGATTTTAACCGTGATTTTCAGAGTCAAAATTTATGTCAATCAATTGTTTTAATACGCAGGAGTCTCAATTTGAATGCCTTACACACTTACTTCCCAAAAAATTTGGTCAAAAAATTTAAACAGCGCCATAGAAATTATTTTCCGTAAATCGATTTCCGAACCGACCGAAACTTCAAGCTCTGCTGGCGTCGGAAGTGGTGAAAAATTAAACGTTGGTTTTCCATCGATTTTGAAAGTTATTCTTACAGAAAATTTAACGTTGAATTCGAATTTGACGTCAAAACCACGGATATTCGACGACAACTATTACTTTATCCCATTTTAGTACTAGCTTTATGTTTTTCAACTTTGAAAATTCATTGAAAATGAAAACCGTTCAACAATATTTATTTATCCATTATTACAGGAAACTAGACGTAGAATGTGAATTTGAAGTGAAAAGTGGCTCTATTTTACGACTATATGATTTTTTACATAGCCTTACTTGCTCAATGAATTGTGTACCCAAGGATTTTTTTTAATTTCTCTTCAAAACGCTCTACCTCCCGTAAAAAACACCATTCCAGTATTTGATCGTTTTAAAAATTCTCCCATAAACAAAGTGCTGCAGTAAAATTCTATCGTCTTTTGAGAACGTTTCGAGAAAATCGCGAAAAACTGCAGAAAAACCTGGTTTTGGATAAGTTCAAAACTTTACAAAAACCTCGTTCAAGAAAAATAAATGGCCTAAATCGAGAAAGTACGAATAAACCGCAACAGGAATTTTTATTTAATTGACGAATATAGCGTTGGAGTTTTTTAAGACGTTGCAACTTCGAGTTAAATTTTGCTACCAGTTATCAGTTTGTTAGGTAATCAGTTTCGCCTTCCTCTTTCAATTGTGGATGGAGGATTTTCCTGACCACTGGTCAATTACAGTGTAGGCTGAACTCCTGAATTTATAAGAAATACAAAATTCGTATTTGCTGATATAGAATGACTTTATTCTCAAACGAAAAATGTGCGTTCAACACTAAAGGCAAACGGTCAACGGCATTTAAAACGCCTCAACGTCAGGGTGAAGTGTCACGGGGATAAAAAGCGCAAAGAGGATCGGTTGAGTCTTCGTGGAAAAAAGGATTTGGTCGATTAGCTGCTACGTCGCTCTGCCATGCTGAAGCGATGGGATGCTGGAGAAAAGGAACCATCTCATCCATCTTTGAGCTTTTTACACGTCCATCCGGGCACGGCTAATTCCCAGCACGGTCGCCTTTAGGATTGAGAGATAGATTTTACACATAAACTGTTCGAGGGAACTCAAAATCCGAGCGTGGCTGAATAGATACATAATTTCCACGATAAGAATTTAATTGATCATACTAGTAAAATCATGTGGCTCCTTACAGTGATCAGTACGAGCACAAATTGTCGAATTGAATTGAAAGTGACTGGCAGATCAAGACGTTGACCATTGATGCTGTAATAAATAGTGTACATATACACGATCTCTGGTAGTAATAGTCATAGGATAACTGTTTAGGAGGTAAATGTAACAACTAGATTTGGAATAAAGTGTATAAATTAATAAAATGTATCAATTATATCTATAGAATTGAACATTCTATTGATTCTATCTCTCAACAGTCATTGGACAAATGATTAGGAGCTAACTGTAATATCTAGTTGCATAATTTCATTACGAATTTAAATAATGTTAGCACGACATAACCTTCAAGACAGTGCTGCCACACGGGACGAAATCTACCAATACAACTGAGCTCATCCACCGTCGTTAGTTACATAGTACGGTTCGGAAAACTGTTCCGATTGTTAGGCAAACTTATTTTAGCTAAAAATTAACACAGATCTGGTGAAAAAGATCACTGAGGAAAACAAATTATTAAAAAAAAAAAAAAAAAAAAAAAAAAAAAAACGCATTTGAAAGCTGATGCGCTTGGAATGATTGGTTTAGCGGTGTTTTGATTTAGTTTTCAGATGCAGGCGGAATTTGTATACAAGGCAGTTTTACTCGTTCGTGTCTTTTTTTCTCTGATAAATCCAATTATTCATGAGTGAGATAACGAATTAGAATAGCTGGTTTATTGATGTATCAAATCGTAAAACAATAATAATAAAATGTAACGCTATCTGTTTCAGGCATGAGAGCGGTAGGGGTTTTGTGATCAGTGAGGCCACGAGCCATGGATGCGCTCACGCCGAGAGCCTTCCTCCTCTTGCTCATGGTTATCGGCCCCACTATCGGACGGACCGTTGTTGAAAAGAAGTACCATTGGACGACAGGTTTGTAAACCAAATGAGTGAAAAAATCACAATACTATGAAACTCATCAATGACCGCGTATCACTTCGTCTTATCTAACGAAAAAGCCAGCGTGTATTCGCGATCCATTAGTCTAGTTGCAATGAGATAGAAACAGACCTCTATCTACATTACCTCTCGAAGGTAACATTGCAACTGAAATCGATTTTTGTTGTTATAGATGAATGGGGGAACTGCTACGTGCCTCAAGGTTGCGGGGACGGGCAACGAGAACGGTCCGTTTGGTGCGAGGAAAAGGCAACAAAAAAAGCGGCACTTGAATATTTTTGCAAGCCGGCAGATGAGCCAGCTCGAACTAAACCTTGCTTCGTTGCGTGCCGCCATCATAAAGGTTCGAATAAAAGTTCATCACAACGAAATTAATTCAGAAACAGTCCCTATAAATGCGAATCTCGAGTAAACGTTGGCTTCGAATTCAGCCATTACTCATTCTAACATCTGAATTTTTGGAAAATTCTCCAGTCTCTAAAAATGCCATACTCGGCCCCTGACGAATCGTTGAATCCCGTCGGAGGGGAAATTCAATAGACGATCGAGGTCTCGTAGTCCAGAAATAACCACCGGGAGTTCTAGTCATAGAAAAACGCAGCAAATTATTGTGCAGTGATTTATTTTTGCTTCAATAATGTATGATGTATGATGTATCAAGACCATCCATTTACTAACTTGTCAGAACATATGTGAACGTTTCCACCGAAAAACAGAAAGAAAAAGAAAAGGAAAACTTCGCAGTAACTATAGTGATTTCAATCATTTTCATTTTTCTTCATGTTAAAATTGAAAGCTAAATGTTTCACCTAACGGTGCAGCTGGAAAGTGTTTGCCAACCGATTTTTATAGCTACAAAAATTCTTGAGTTATGCCAAATTTCTGGAAATCCCAAGAATTCTACAGAAAAGCTGCGATAACTCGGGAACCAATACAGTTATCGACCCCGCAATGGTTTCATCCGATTCTGCGTTCAAAAATCTGTAGAAATTGATACCACTTTGTCGCAATGGTTTCATCCGATTCTGCGTTAAAAATTTGTAGAAATTGCTAAAACTTTGTCTGAAAAATTAAAATTTAGATAGCAATACGGTTAAAGAATTGTAATATTGTCACACCAAGATTGATTTTTGGTGAAAGTGTCAAGGCTTAAACTGTATTGTTTCCTCAGATAAAAATTGACGGCGTACAGACAGAATTTTTGTAATTGGAAATTCGGATTTTACATGCCTTGAGACTTAAAACATCAAATTTTGAAGAGGGTTAGAAAATTACAGGAGTAGCTTGTTAAGTTATTTTACCATAACTAATCAGCAAAAATACAGTTGAAATTTGATTTACATGATCTTCGTGACTGAATCTAACTGATTTCTAATTTCTTTTCTGTTTCTGAAGACCATCTAGAATGGCGTGTGGGAGAATGGGGGCCATGTGTGACTTCAGATAACGATGTTGGATCATCGACTGACGGCCTGATGGAAAGGAACGTGACCTGCATATTGACATCGCACGACCGAGTACAGGTAACGGACTGACACAAACAATTTTCACTCCCTTTTCGTGCGGACGATTTTCGCACAACAGGCGCCCACCGATCTCTCCGAGAGTTTATTTGTCACCTCTTGCGAAGAGCCCTCGACGCTTTCAGCATTTTTGATCGCCTCAGGCCATCGTCAAAGTTACGCGCAATAAAACGTAGAATTCTTCGTTCGGTTGTCGTCGCATCTATTGTAGTAGAGGGGTTGTGAGGGGGAGAAAAACCAGGCGACTTATTCTCCAGATTTTTAATGGGTGGCCGAGCACTTTCGCCCATTCGGGCATCTTCAGGGCGACGTGGAACCATGAGGTCCACAGCGGCTGTGGACTAAAACGTAGAATGTTTCAAGAGCTATATCCTCGCACATTGCTCAGTATGTTGAGGGGGGATAAAAGCGAGGGCAATACTCGTTCAAAGAAACAAGAAAAACCATGAAGACACTCTAACAAAACAGCGATCGAGGGAAATAATATTTATCCGTGAAGGTAGAAATTGAAGTGAATATTCAGGTGCACGTATTATATTGGAACATGAGCGTAGAAATGTTGGAATACAGTTTACCATTTGGGCGATGGAAACAAATCACACAGAATGGTCTCTCGGTCGTTGTACCGTACAGAAGAAACCTACACGATTCCATACATGGATTATTTATCAAGAGAAGAAAACTGCATAGCCAAGTCATATTAGAATTAACAAGAGAGGAAAGAACGGGCGTAAATTCTTAGCTTTCGAATTTTTACAATCCCAAATCTTTTGGTGCATTCCATTTCTTTAGGTACAGATTATAATTATTCTGCCACTTATCTGATTGATCTATTTTCACGAATTTTATAAATAGTACACTCTTCGATTAAATCCCTTGTTCTTATGATTATATCTTTCTGTAATAAGGTCTCGTTGGTTATTGACGACGACAACTGCTTGGTGTTGGGAAAGAGGCCCGAATATGTGAGAGAGTGTTCTCTGCCAAGCCGCCAAGAGTGTGTTCTAACCGAATGGAGCCCATGGATGCCTTGCTGCGACACGACACAGCATCGAATGCGTAGCGTTCTTGTTGCACCCCACTATGGAGCCCAGCCTTGCCCACAGGTGAGTTCCGAAATAAAACTGAGTGCTACTCTCTTCACCAAAATAATTCTGGATGATAAGACTTAGAAAATGGGATTCGATACAACAGACACAACTAAATGATACATTTCATCGGTAAAAAAAAATAATCAGTGATATATTTCACAAGTTTTGTTTGTCGTAAAGTAAGAGTTCATTGGATGAAGCTTTCAACAACCCCAGATATCACCTGTAATATAAGAAAACGGCAAAATCTGTACAATAAATTTTTCTGCATCAAGCTGAGCGAGTGGAGATCATGCGATGAGATTGATCCAACGTGCGTGAGCCCGTCCTCTACGTCCAGCACGAGGCTTCGCGTTGAAAAATGGGGAGAATGTCGGCCTTCATTTCCTTCGCCACCGAACGCGTCTTCCCCTCTTGCAGGAAGCATTTATGAAGAGGATCAACCTCCTCAAAACGCTGAACTCTGGGATGGGGACGTGAAGGGGCATGCTGACAACTATTACAAGCACTGGCCACAAGTGGGCACTCAGCATCGATCAGTCACTTGTCTCGATCCAACGGGAATACCATTGGACCTCCGGTAAGTTGAAGTGGACCGATGCATTGTAATAAAAAATTAAGTTTTTGAAGATTGAAACTGTTCACTTTTTGGGCCTCGTAACCCAAAAACAACCATAAGTTCGAGGAGACATAAAGCTTCTGCTGTTGTAGGGAATGCGTCCTTGATAGAACTGACTCTAGTCTACCTATGAGAGAACGTGCCTGCATTATCTCACAGGACTGCGCTGTCAGTGAGTGGTCCGAGTGGAAGGTGGTACAAGAAGGATGTATTGATCCAAATGGAAACGTAAGAGGAGAATGTTTACTACAGCACTTTTGAACTAGCAGTTCTTTGTTTCTGTTATCTGAATAATTTTCGAGTCCATCTTTGAAAAATTTGATTGATAAAAATACTTGCTTGCAGGAGTGGGCAGATATATCAGAAAGGAGGAGAGAAGTTCTCCGTTTGCACGAAGGTCAAGGGAAAAGCTGTCCTCATCTTATTGAAACTAAAGAGACAAAAGCAAACCTCCCTCTCTGCTCTCACAAGTAAGCAATTTTCGTCATGACCACATTATTCTATGAACGTATCAATATTTTCGTGTTTATTCACATTTGGCGATACTGTTTTTCAGATACAGATGGGTTACTTCCAAATGGAGCCCTTGCACTTTGCCAGGAGAAATGGGTCTCGTAGTGTGTGGTGGTGGCCTCCAGTTCAGGAACATCACGTGCGTCAAGGCTGAAGGTGGTCAACCTCTTTCTCTAAGGCAATGCCGAGCTCTTCCGCCTCCACCAACAGTACAAAGGCAAGTTCAGATGAACCGTTGTCCTGTTAGGGCTGACTAGAACTCACTAGCTCTCAATTCAAAAATGAAACCGTTGGTACGAATAAATAATTCTTCTTACAAAAATCTGCAGATGTGAAGAAGCCTGTCCAAGAGATTGCGAAGTGTCTCAGTGGGGATCTTGGGGACCATGTAAACCTTACCCTGACATATGCTCCACTCCAGCTGATGAAGTGCCTCGTCCTCTCCCGAGGAAAGGTTCGCTTATCATTAATTAACACACAAATTTTACCCTTGATTAGCTCATTGTGATTCCAGATATCAGGATTTGTTTCTATTCTTATTGAACCCATAGGCATCAGGACAAGATCTCGAAGCGTTTTGGTAGCTCCCTCGGCTAAAGGCCTTGGATGTCCCAGTCTTGCTGAAGTGCAGCCATGTCCTCACCCACGCTGCTACGTCTGGCGCCCCGGCCCTTGGTCTCCATGTTACCTTAACACACATCTAACAAAATGTGGAGCCGGCGCTAGGAATCGAAAAGTCGAATGTGTCTCCCTCACCGGTGTACGTATTGGCAGTATAAATGAATTCTTATCAGTATTAAACTGGAGCTTTCTAAATCATTACTAACTTATCAACTGAATGTAGGAGCCAGTGCCAGAGACGTTTTGCACAGACATGATGCCAGATGTTGAGGAGTCTTGTCTCCTCCCATGCCCATACGACTGTGTTGTTAGTTCCTGGAGTACTTGGAGCCCTTGCTCTCAACCATGTTCCACTCCAACTAGTCTTGCTCTTCGGTCTAGGAACCGGACCATAATAGCTCCCCCAGGGCACGGTAATCAATCATAATTATTAGTCACATAGTACAATTGATGGATTACGTCAAGAATGAGAGCAGGAGTTTTCAATTTTGTCATTTACATTTCTTTTGTGATGCGGTTGCAGAGGGCCATCCATGCCCAGATCCAGATGAATTCATGCAGATCGAGGGTTGTAACATACATGGTTGCCATGGCTTCAGCTGGATGACTCTCCCATGGCAAGAATGCAATGCAACATGTGATCGAGAAGGCTACCAAGTTAGAGAGGTCTGGTGTTCAGAGAACCAGGAGCAAGTTCCAGAAGATAAGTAAGTACAGTCAAATAAAAGAATTCCTAAGTAATTAAACATATTTGACTTCTAGATTTATTATTATTTTTTTTTAGAAAAAGTAAATCATTGTAAAGTAATCGTCATTGTAAAAGTAATTATACATTGTAAATTATTTCCAGGTGTTTGAGTTTGGAAAAACCAGCAGAGTACAGACGGTGTACTAAAGATTGCCCATCTGAATGCCAAGTCTCACCATGGTCGGAATGGTCCAAATGCAATGCCCACACGTGTTATCCCAGTAAGT
Organism: Tupiocoris notatus; assembly: GCA_037159825.1. Classification (NCBI taxonomy): domain Eukaryota; kingdom Metazoa; phylum Arthropoda; class Insecta; order Hemiptera; family Miridae; genus Tupiocoris; species Tupiocoris notatus. The sequence continues at coordinate 33,749 of JASJUZ010000068.1, forward strand.
ATTTGTCAGGAGGTTAGCCACCTCATTACTCTCAACTGGTTAGTGAGGTTGACATATTGATGATTTACAGATGGTACAAGAGGAGGAATCACGCGACAGACGCGCTACCGGGTGGTTCTTGAAGAAGGGAAAGATTGTGGCCCCCTGGTTGAACACGCACCATGTCCAGTTGGTCCATTTCGACCGTGCCCAACATACCAATGGACAACCGGCAACTGGTCGCACTGTCAATTGGCCAAAGGAGTTCTGTGCGGACACGGTCTTCGCACCAGAGGTATGATCGAACTATTCATTCATTTCAAAATTAGTTCAATTTCAAGTGAGGACAGTCAAACACGTCTCTTTGTGTTCATGTTCCAGACTTGTGGTGTACGAAAGATTACACAGCCGAAAGAGTAGAGCTTAGACACTGTCTGGGGACAGAGGAACCTCTGCCAGTAAGCATTGAGCGATGTCACGCCGATTGCCATTCGCCTTGTCAGCTAACTGAATGGTCCAACTGGTCTGCTTGCAAAGAGTCATGCCGAGGTTTTAAGAATAGAACCAGGCAGCTTATAGGTGAATATTCTAAACGAAATTTTTTCTTGAACCAAAGTTAGTTCGTACTTTAACATAATATCCCAATTCGTTGCGACAGGTCTTTCAGCACAACATTCTGCCTGCCAATCTTTGCCACTCGTCGAGACCGTGCCTTGCCCATGCGCCCAGTACAATGAAGTTCCTCTCTCAGAATGGTCAAGTTGTCTATCCAACGAAAGCACTACCTGTGGTACAGGGACACGATATCGGGCGATGGCATGTGTCGACTCCAAACAGCAAACCGTTGACCCAAAGTAAGATGAAATTATGGGATAAAAATTAATTATTAAGCCAAATAGGATATATTCTCTTAAGTTCACAACCGTTGCAAGTGGTGAATGTTCTGAAACAATTATTTCACCTATAGCTCTGCCATTTTCAAGTTTCCAGAACTATCGCTAATTTAAGCATTGGTTTTGATTCTGTTCAAAAGCTTGTGTGCTGGAAGCAGCGGTCTTCAAGAAGAACCGTGTCTTCTTCCCTGCCCTACCGACTGTCTGTTGGGAGAATGGACAGCATGGAATGAATGCAGCGCTATTTGCGGTCCTGGAATTCAAAACCGAACAAGAAAAATCCTTCGGGATGTAGCAAGCAATGGTCGACCGTGTGCGTCAACTGTGGAAACAAAGATTTGCAACACTTCATGTGACGTTTTTCAGTGGCAGGCGAGTGGATGGAGTGAGTGCTCCCTGCTCCCATCTGACCGACCACTACGCTGTGGCACAGGCGATCAGTATCGTCAAGTGAGGTAACAAATAACCATATAAACTACAATTTCCATTGCAATTATAATGTATCATGTGGAATACTCCTTCTAACTTGATTTTCGTAGATGTGTTGACTCAAGAACGTGGACTCAGGTGAATGAAGGTCTCTGCGATTGGGCTGCACGCCCAGCAGATATCAACGGTTGTCATGTTGCATGCCCTGGCGACTGCGTTTTGAGCCCTTGGTCCGAATGGTCTGTTTGTCCCAAGGTTGGTGTTATGCTCCATAAGTAAATATTCAAGCATGGATGACTTAAGAAATTTCTGTAGGTATCCAATTTAATTAACGTTATGGGAAGCAAAATAACGTAGAAAAATGTCATCTAAAATTAAATATTCACTCAGCATATGCATTTAATTGTTTTTAACATATGTGATTTCTAATTTAGGGCTGCCTACCGAACACCCAGCAGCAGAGGACAAGGACCATGCTAAGAGCGGCATCAAACACAGGTGCTAACTGCCCGCACGCCATTCAAACACAGCCTTGTCAGCTAAATATCACATGCTTTACATACCGGTGGGTTGCGACCAATTATTCAAGTTGTCTGCCTCTGGGTGGTAGCCCTTGCGGCGAAGGAATGGCCACCAGAGCAATTTATTGCCTTCGATCTGACGGTAGACCAGTTTCTGACAGGTAAAATGATTTATAGGCTATCACTATAATGAAGCACCTAGCGATTTGAGAGAAAAATGCCTAGGTATTCAAATGAGCCTTATTATAATCAATGTTCTGAATTTTTTCTTAGCTACTGCTCTGACCAGCAAAAACCGAATCCAGGTGAAAAGTGGTGCTACACAGATTGCCCAGTGGACTGCGAGTTGGCCGAATGGAGTGAATGGAATTCGTCTAAATGTCATTGTGATCAAACTGGTATGAATAGTTATACCTTCGATCGTCTCTAATATCTAGTATTTCAGTTAATTCCGAATCAAAAATAGTTTAATTTTAATTCACTGCCTGGCTTTCAGGAATGACCCGACATGCTATAATAGCAACCAATCCGAGCTCTTCTGGACGACCTTGTCCTGACGTTCTTCAGTGGCGCCCTTGTCCAGCCACTCCGTGTTACGCATGGCAGCCAAGCAACTGGTCCACGTGCCAACTTCATGTGAGTACTTTGCAATAATAACTAGTGTTCCATTTAGATAGAACGTCTCGATTGAAATACTATAATCATGATACAAACTATAGTGAATATAAAAAATATAGTAGAATTCGGAAATAATATAAAAAATCATTCACGTTTTCCAGGGGGCAGCTTGCGGACACGGTGTTCGAACAAGAAATATGACGTGCGTCAAAATGAACGACAACACAACCGTTGATCCGTGGCACTGCTCTGGGTCAGCCAGGTGGTTTTTCATAATTTGACACTTTGATTCAGCGGTTATAGAATGTTAACAAGCTATCGTATTAATGTAAAAATGTGCACATGGACCTCAAGTTACTCGATCTGACCCGAAAATATTTGTGCTTGACTTTGTTTAGAAAACCCATCATGTGGGAGCTTTGCCATAGCCCATGCGAGAGCGATTGTCAGCTGTCTCCATGGAGTGAATGGTCCCACTGCCATGGCGAATGCACCAAAGACAAGATCGGTAAGAACTTTCAGTTTCAATCAACCTTGGCCATAATTGGTGACTGGCAGTAGCATATATATATCGAATGCGATCTTAGTTTATGATTAAGTCCACCCAAGAACTGTCCAAAAATTATGTTTTAACTTTATACTGTTTATTAAGGGTATCAGACAAGATCGCGAGCAGTGATCCGGCCTCCACAGAGTGCAGGTGCAGAGCCTTGTCCGGAAGCTCTCTGGGAGACGCAGCCTTGCTCCCTTGGGCCATGTTATACGTTCGACTGGACCGTTACTTCAGTGGGTTCCATTGTATGCCAGCGATCTGACGGTCTCCACGTCAGCGGTATATGCTCAAATTACTCTCTGATTAGAATTAAAAGCATTTCGAGGCTCTCTCCAGTACTCAAGTACAGCTGTCCCTCGATAATCCGACACTTTTTAATCCGACGTACTCGGTAGTCCGACGCGCTGCCGGTGTAAATATGTATGTACATATTGTATATTTTACTTAAATTTCTTTCCGTATTTCTTTTAAAAACTTACATGTACTGTCATTTCGTATCCTGGTATTAATAAATTACGTGTGCCTTTACTGTTTCTTCCTTTTTTTTTTAACTTCGTTGTGTTCAAACACATTAAGAATAAAACATCGTTGATAATGCATAAATGACATTTTTGGTAATCCGACATTTTCGGTAATCCGACACTCTCTCGGTCCCTTAACTGTCGGATTATCGAGGGACAACTGTATTTAGACAAGAATCAGAAGTTTGACAACATATTATTACATTTTGAATGAAATTCACCAGATCCATAATATATTACCTATGTGAAACTTTTACTGTTACTTGATCAGGCAATATTGTTATAGGTGGATGCACTGGAAAAAAGAAGCCTCGCTCGTCTGCATGCCATTGGGAAGAAGACAGGTGCGTTTGCGAAGATGGTGCGGTAGTTCTGCAGCAAACAGCCTGCTCTCCCGAAGCCAATGAAGTACAGGCCAGAATGTATTTTCCTAGTAAGTACAACTTTCATATTTCTGTTTTCTTGACTTGATTTTCAACAGATCGCAACGGTAAGCATTCTAAAGACCTTGCCCTTGGTAAATAAAGCGGGGTTTTTCTTGACCTCATTACTCACACTTCCATGATATTCGTATACATGGCTGATACATGGATGAAATATTGACTAATAATGGCTCACATTGGAATAGTTTTTGTTTTAATATTTTTCTCATATAATTTGAATAATCGTCTTTTTCGCAGACGAGGATTTGAACGTTTGGCTATTTGCAATGATTGGAATCGGCTGCGTCTTCATCATATTCGTCGCAGCATCAATCTACCTCCTCTGGTAAGCGTGATTGACCAGCCTTATTATTAAAGAATGATGGTCACAAAAATGTTTCAATAATATCGAAAGTATTTGAATATCGAACAGAAAGGAAATAACCGAATTTAATTTTTTTACAGCCATTCAGGTCGTGAGTCAAACCTGGGTTACACCCAGAGCAAATGAGATTCGGCTCACGAGCCTCTCTTAGCGCCGCGCGCCAAAATCAAATCAAAGTCTCGTCGCAACCTCTTCAAAAGCGTGTAAACTCGATTCTCTTTTACGGTTCTACGTTCGACCACGAAGGAACTGATTAAATTTTATTTGACGTTGAATCAGTTTTATAAATTATTGAAAAAAATCGAAACAAAAACGTTTCTGTTAAGTGCTTCAATTCTGTTAGAAATTGCGTTGCTGGATTTCAGGATGTTTCAGTTCAGGTGTTGTTTATGAAAAGGTTTTGTTGAAAAGTGATGTCTGAGGAAAGAGAAGAGGCGCGGAGTCGAGTCTGAGAGTCAAGAGAGAGCTCGTGTGATAATCCGATAGAAAGTATTGGAGATGAATTGGGGAAAAAATCAGATTAATTAAAGACGTAAGTGGATATACCTACGAAGATGAGGTGATGGACGTTCAGCAAAAAATAGCTGTAACACTGATGTCTAGTCAAGTGGGATGGAGGATTTGTATGCAATTTATCCATCTTCATGTGTCGCGTGAGGCGATTTCCGGATTTTATAGCTTCCTACTTTTCCTATGAGTTTTGGAATGATTAAATACTATAATACGAAGTGTTGAGAGCGATTCAAGCTCCTGGAAACCGCGCTATTTCCAACTTTATGAAATTATAGAGGAATACCTACCATAATTTTGTTAAAATTTAGCCAAAAAATACAGCGGTTTGGATACGCAGAGCCGTCCATTTGTTTTTATAATGTTTTCTCGATTGAATTACTGCAACGACTCTTGAACAGGATGTCGAAAAAAGTTTGAATTTCTACTCATCAAAAATTATTTTATTTCACTGTGGGCTTGAACTGGATTGCTAAACACGGTTCAACTCATAAATTAATGTAGCAACAGAATACATCAATTGATTTCGTTTTGTATGGATATTTGCTATTCATATCGTCGGTGTATAAAAAGGACTTTCGAAATAGGGCGTACTATTCGGAGTTCTCGTTACCAACATATCACCAGTTGTTTCAAATCATCCAAAAAATAATGTGTGGTAAAAATTTCCAATTTCACACCACACATTAGTAGCAGCAATTTCAATTTTCATAGTCAACCGTTGTCATTTCTCCGGTCGCAAGGCGCTGGTGAATTTTTTTAACCATCTAAGGTTGTGATATCAACATGAACGGCGATTATACATTAATTTATTGAAATTTTATTACCGCAAGCGTACTGGAAGTTTATAAAAGTAGAATCACCGGGTGATAAAAAGCACCACCTATTATTGAAAGATTTACGCTTTTAGCTTGCAAAAAAGGCAGTAGCACTTAGCTGCTCGATTGCTGAAATAGCGAAACGATTTTCAGCGGAAACAGACCTAGTACAGTAAATTAAGAGTATTTATGGTACGTAAGCGTCACATTTTCCGAGCCAATTTTTCTAGCTGACGATTTAAACTGTAGTTTTATTTATATCGGAATGACAACTTCAAACCAAGAGTGAGACACTAAAATTGAACCGCATCAAATGCGAACCATGCGCGCCTATAAGCCAAGGTTAAAGTGTAGAATTCATCCTGCGTTAGCAAACAAAAAATGATAACTTGACGGAATATTTTTATGAAATTGTCAATAATGGAAAAAATTATGAACAACTAATTCGATGATGGTGATGATAAACTATTTTCGGTAGAATTGAAGAGTGAAGCCAATGATTGATTATGCGATAACTTGAGAGTTGTCCCCATAAGCAGATGATTAGAGAGCTGAGAATTGTAAACTCAGGATGGGAATCGAAAATTGGTCCTAGATACGACACACTGGATCGAAATCGTTTCCGTGTACTACCATAATTGATCAAGATAGAACCATCTGCTTGAGAAAAGAGGAGCAGCAATAAAATCAATTACAATAGCGTGGTGAAAATCGCGAGTGCAGAACATTGGCTTTACCGGACAATTTCACCTCCAAATTTTGTGTAAGAGCAGTTACCCTTGCAAATTTTCTCAAAAATTCGGAAGAGAAAATTTATTACTCTATTCAGACAATGGATTAGATCTTATAAACTTTGGAATTCAAACATGAATATCGACTTGTAGAACATAAATCCATTTTGAATAGAAAATTGAGGAAAATGCTTCCGTGAATAACGATTTCGAAACAAACATTTGTACGAACAATACATAAAAATACACGATATATTTAGTACATCTATTTTGTACGCTATTTTGTTATTTCTAAAATTTCGACGTGGAAAATGTACCGATTTGAGTATTATTCGGAAAAATGTTTTTAATATTGTATTCATTGCCCATAAAAAGCAGACAATGTCGCATGATATACTTCAAGCGGGATAACAGTTTTTGTACTGAGTGTTGTAAAAACCCGTTGTAATCAAGCTACCTATCGTATGCTTATCCTACGAACCCTCGCTTCATATTCATCCAATCCATGTTCTCTTCTTCAACTTATCGTCAATGATATTAATCCAATTCGATTTATTACATCTTTTCAATTTGCCGAAAAATTAAAAACAATTAATATACTATACCCATATCTGGATGTCAAAATAAACTAAATGAATCCATGAATTGCACATCGCAAATCCGATTTATATTTAATTTTTTGATTAACAACGATGTGAGTGAATAATTTTCATAACATTAACTTCCAACGCTACTAATTGATAAATTCATTTTTATTCCCCAATATGCATTCATCATTTAAACTGCTCGAGAATTATCATGAAAATATTCAAACGCTAATTGCATCCAAACAGTATTTCACTAGCCGCTTCTACGGTCGTATAGCAGCTACAAAGCGAGCGGCATCATTCTGTTCTTCTACGTATTCGAATCAACACATATAGTTACTATATTATGCTCTAAGTTCTATTTATTTTTTGTTTCGATTCTCCGAATGTGTAAATACTTTTGACCATGTATATCTGTATTATCAAAAAATACTTATGTACAAAAAACGAAAAATTTCTATCTGGTGTTTCTAATTGTATATGAGGTTCGGTTTTGCTCGAGGTGCTAGCATTTTGAAACTTAATTCTCTTTCCGTTCACTCTAATTACCACGTGAGGATCTCAAGAAATTGATAACTACATTATTAATTGCAATAGATTTCATGATGTTTTTTAAAATAATTTTCTTCTTCTCTCCTCAATATTTGTGAATTTTACAGAGACAAAAAAAATTCTTCTAAAATGGCAGACGGTTTTTCTAATTAAACTAACTTTAATCAATTAATGTATTAATAGAAATAATTTTCCGGGTGAACAGAATCAAATTTTTATAGATGTATTACACTCCGAAAATTATTTCAAGATGAAGAAATCACGAGAGGAAAACTTTTATGGAGTTTTCACGTCTACTTACAGCCAGTTACCTGGAACAGGTTGTAGCTTGTAAGTATTGTCTCGCGAGAAATCTGGTTTCATATTTTGAAAAGACCGATATTCGTCTCTAAAAATTGGTGTTATGTCCTGATTGTCATATCTCATTGTCATTGTGGATTAGATAACGCGTAGTGACTATATTTTCTATCTTTCGCAACATTTTTCTCCAGTGTAACTATTTTTATCAGTGACATTTTTCGTTTGTTAAAGGCAAGAACTGCATAACATGGCTGCATAATGAAACTTGAGATCTCTTAACTCTGCTGTCTTTGTACCTACGGTCTTTCGTGACATTATTCCTGCTTTGTAGTGTAACCCCCTTTTCATTAGCATTCACTACGAGCTGAAGGTTGAACAGATTTATTCTTGCCAAAAATAATGTTATTTGTTATTTTAAAACAACTAACTAATCATGACAATACATAGATTCGCTAAGTGCAAAATGAGCTTGATTGGTAAATTGGGGAAAAACATTTTCTGCGAGTGATGTATGAGTGAGGATGTTCTGTCCATTTGAAAAATCAACGCGATTTGTATGTTCTCTGTTGTGTGTATCAACTTAGCTAGAATCATTATTATGATGAATAAAATTTTGAAATGACCCCTTTCCAGTTCTTTCGGCCTCCTTTTCTCTTCGATTGGAATTATTATACACGTTAATTTCCTATGAACTGCGCTAAGAGCGATGGGAAAACTGAAATAATTCAAAATAAGACGTCAACAACCATAAAACCATCGTCACTACTTTAAAGTCAAACACGTAAATTCTTCGTCCAAGACCGAAAGTATTTGTCAACAACTTTTTTCCACTTTTGAACGCTCTATTTTTCGAGCAGTTTAAGTATTTTAATTAATCAATTTTTTAAATGTTTTCTTTCGGTAGGAGACAGTAATTTTAGCGGCTGTCAGAAGCATTCAAATAGCAACAATTTTTTTCTCGATCATATTAACATTTATCAAATAGGTAATACGTTTTTCGGTTATCCAATTTTAGAAAAAAGAATAGGTAGGTTATTATAAGCTTTCCTGCATTTTTAAAGCAATAAACTATACAATCAGTGGCAGTAAGAAAATATAAAAAAGTTAACAAATTATTTGTTACGAAGATAACGAGTACTATTCACTCATAACATCCTAATCGGTTCTCCCGTTCCACTTCAAATGTAGACTAAGCGCCAAAGGTGGAAGAAGCTCATTGGACAGTCAGAGCAAGACTAGCGGCCAATGAGAGAGTTGCAAGTGGACACGTTGGAAGAGGCGAACGGAGATTACTAAACAGTTCAACAATACATCGAATGAATAAATCGATTGCCTTAAACTCTGTTTCCACTACCGAGTTATCTGTTGAGACTGTTATCTTGTTATCGGTTGAGATTTTCGGATTTGAGGGCAATGATTTCAAGTGAGAATCAACCAAATGATCACGCAGAAAACTATATCATGAATAAATCATTGATTGAAATAACTTGATTTCGAATCTATCGAAGTATATATCGATAGTTCTTCAGCTTCTAACGATAAGAACTAGTTCCACGCTGGCAGTTCGGCGGAAAGGGAACCTCCCGACAAACCTTACATAGACTCCGCCCATATTACACCGAGTCTTCATAACGTCAGTGTTATGTCTCAACACGGAAATTTTCCCACACCGAGGGAAATTTGGTAGGGGAACATTTGGTGAGGGTAACTACTAGTTACCCCATAATTGTAGTTACTCATACAACTCGAACATTCTTAAATGGCTGCAGATTGATTCTTCATCCGTTACGAAACGCCTAAGCTTCATTAACTATTCAAATGTATTTGATGAAATAAAGCACGTTAAGAGATAGAAAAAGAGAGGCATGCCAGAACACTAGGTCCCACGAGGACTAATTCTGCTTTCAAGATGCCCTACAAGGCGAAAGCGCGTGACAAATTAATCGCATTTCGAATAAAAACAAAAAAATAGTCGGAGAACGAATAGCCGCGGTTTTCTTCCCCTTGGCAGCCGAAGATTAATGTACAAGAGGTAATTAAGTCAATCAGATTACTCATACCGTTCCCCTTCTGACCCTGAACAGTAATCAAAATTGAATTTCTGTTTCTTTTCTTTTTTGGCTAGGCCCGAAGATAAATATGGGTCTAAAAAGTACGAACTGATGATACCAGAAAAGACTACAGTACTCGGCAGAATAGTCGCTTAGTATTAATAAAGAATCGGATTTTAATATATTTTCGGTCTAAGGTTGAGAGAAGCTCAATCGAAAATATGTTAAAATCCGATTCTTTATAAATGCGAATCAAGTGGACAAGAGAATTATTTCCTTTTAATAACTCATACGCAGTTATTCTAGAAAGATTAACATCCAATTAAGCAATTGGAGTTAGAGCTGTCCAACCAACTCACTTGGTATGAACGTCAAAATTACTCGATGGATAGTGTTTGCATGGTTACGACCGATGGGTGACTTCCAAAAAATGTACTACAGCGCAGGAATTTTGCTTGAAATATGCGGGATTTTAGGATAAATTGGGGCATGCACTGCGCTCTGAACGAAAACAGTTTCGAGGGTCGTCCTCTAAAACGAGCAGTATTCAACTACCAAAACGATTTTGCGGTTGAACGTCAACAATTGCCGCTTACAACGACGACGAAGTCGTTCACGACTTGTGAGACGGTGCTAAATAAACGGTCTTAAATTCGGGGAAATGTAGTTTCGGCGATTCATTTTTCGTCCAGATCTTGCCGGTCGACCAAATCTTGCGTCAGATCGTTGACCCTGCGAATGGGGTGTGCGTTCTGGCTATACGCGAAGGTATAGTAACTGTCAGTGAAGGTGTGTAGTGAATGTTTAGCTTCAGTACCTACTTGGAGGTAGGCGTCTTCGGGCTCAGCTTGGGTAAGAGAGCTACCTGAGAGGGTGGGGGCTAAGACTCTTCCAGTCCTACTTTCGCCGGCGGCACCGAGACCCGTCGAAAGGGCAGACCGATCGGAAATCGCCAGTATTCACAATTGTGATATTTTCGGAATCATATCGGGATACCTTAGTAAATAGGTTGCAAATTGAACTCATCATCATTCGAAGGAGCGCATTCCCTAAGGAATTCCAACGGTACCGTTAGCTTGGTGGGGCCGCCGTTGTCAAGATGTCCGTCATCCCGGACTTCAACGTGATGGACATGCTGTTTGACCACATAGACAGCCAAGGCAAAGTGGACGACATCAAAGTTGAGGTGAGCATTGAACATAAATTGCCTGAAATTAGTACAAAATTCCCAGGGTCCTGGTAGCACAACTGCATCCTCCACGAGGTGAACTTACTACTACCGTATGGAACACTTCTACCTCGTGCTCGCTGATCCGCTGTCAACCGCATATCATATCCACTCAATTTTGCTCAAATGAACATCAATATTTGATCCTCACGTATATAAGAAAGCTATTTCCTCTACACAGGACTTGTGTCAAGTCTTAATCCCTATGTCACCTGAGCTACCTACTGAAATGAAGTAAATTAGCGCTGAAGCCAAGACTCAAGATAGATATATAAAGTTTATTATGCATTATAGTATTGTGGGGGTTTAAAAAAATAAATAAATATAAGTTTCTGGCAACTTTAGATAACAAGTCAAAAAAACGATTGGATCTAACTGATCCCAAACATGAATCAGGTCATCCTGTCTGACTTGGAGAGACAACCAAAACCTAAGATTGTTTAAAAAAAATACTCAACAAGTCAGGAGCTTAAACGCTGGCAAGACTATTGTTTGCAAATTACCTACGTGGGTCACAAATCCAGAATTATAATCCCATCCCAAATTCGACGTTCCCGTTTTCCATGGGAAGAAACACTTCTAGAAATTAAGTCCTTCCAAAATCTTCTTGAATTTTTTTTTTTTCAAAAATCGCGAGCTAAACGCCCTCATGATAGAAAGTACTTATTGAGATTCACTTGACTGAGGAATCACCACTATCAGACGTATGTCTGATGTACTTCCCTGGGTGAAGTTAAGTTCTTGAGATACCTAGTCTCAAGAATTATTGAAATCAAAGACAGGTTTAGCAATGAGTGTCTACATAAATCTTGTACTGCGACAAATGGTTTTGATGCAGAAGGAAATGCTTGTTTTGCTTATGTATAATCAATTACCAATCGCATTGATTATTATTTATTATTCTATTAATTTCATATGGAATCAATTAAATCTATTAACATCATAATTTCTGTGATCATTCAATTAATAATAATTATTATTTTCTAATCTCTGATGTATTTTTTAACCGATACAGCTCCAAAATAATTTAAATAAATAACAATTAACTACATAACATTTTTGGGCTGTTCTCTACAAAAATCTCCTTATCAATCGAATTCAGTTAGAATTACACTTGTAAGAAGCACGAAACCGTTCCAACTCAGGTGCTTCATATACTTCATTATACTCCTTTAATTTTTGCTAAGTTCCAAACATCTTCCAAATTTATAACAATTTTAGATTTTTCGTTTATTTCGGAATTAGAAATAGCTTATTACAACTTTTCTGATCGCATTTTTCGTTCGCTGTATAGTATTTAGCTGATAAATATTCCTAGATTTGTATTGGAGTATCGAAATGGGGACCGATTACGTTATCTGCAAACAATTTCGCCTGGTACCTGACCCTTGGGGGTTTTCTCGGATCCTTCTTCAGCATCGTACAATTATTGTAAACGGCGTTGGGCCGCTATCTTTGCCACGCGGTTCACCCTGACCTTCGAAGAAAGATCTCCGCTCCCCTCGGATATCCGTCCCTCGATAGTCACAGCTTTTACCAGTTCTTTACCAGATATTTTTTTTTCTCCAAGAATTCTCCGTGATGAACGGTTTAATGCATTTCTGTGATATAAATGGAAAAACCTATGACTAACGGAAAATACAAATGCCGTTTTAATACCTTCATCACATTTTTGAATTAAGTATCAACCGCTCGTACGGTCTAAATATTTTGAATTAATGAGAGTGCAAGTAGGAAGAGCCATGATAATTTCACCAGCCATAATAACTTTACGAGGAGTTCAATGTCCTCATTAATTATGGTAATACCTACCATTAGTGTAATTGGAAGGCTATTCAGAAAGGAACAAAACCCCATAACGCTAGTTTCGAAATCGCGTGTAGAAGTTAGTTTTAAATCATTTGATCATTTTGCCATGGCGGGTTCCTTTTTTTCTCTGCTAAGATTTCTAGATATGTCATGAAGAAAACTAATTCTAAACCTCCCTAAAACATCTTGTTCGCATAAATTAACGGTGATTAAAACGAATAAGTCTCAAAAATAGGCGCAGAATGGAAAAAACCTGAGAGACAAAAAATATTTTCGAGGGGATCTATTAGAAAAGGTGAATATAAAACTAAAATTCGACGTAAATAGAAATTGGGGGTTTTCCACAACCGACATTGATTACCGTGGCTTCCCGTCCATAATTGACTGTCAACAGAAAAATATACCTAAATGTGAACGCACTTCGCATCGTTTTTCCTCGTTTAAAGCACGTCTTTCCAGTACTATACTCTCTCCAAATCAAAGCAATTTTGTTTCATCTGCTCGAAAAGTTCAAGCGAGATAATTTCCCCATCAATTATTATTATCTATATTATCACTCAATGTGCGTACTATTCAAGGGACATATGCAATCAGTATTTTCGCTGACATTGCTATCCGGAACCGATATCCTGATATTTACTCGTCCATTTTTTCTAAAGTAATCCTCGCGTATTTGATGATAGTGCAACTCAAATTGCATGTTTGCAATAATGCACTTCTTCAATGCGCGATAAATTCAATCCATCTATTTGTTCGTAAGGGACCATTTCCCTATCATTGTTGAACTGTGGCCCTGAGATTTTTGTGCCTCGTGGAGCATCCTCTTTGACCTTGCAGTCGAAGCGAAAATCAACGTCCTACCAATTGTCGGCCCGCAATTGTTGACCTAACAATCTTTCGTAAATGGCGAGTTGTGTAAATAAAAACGAATCGTCCAGGTTAAGCCACGGGTTGAACTCTGCTGAATAATCGTTTAGCCGACCAAAAACTGCTTTCGTTGCAATTTTGACTCGACGTCTTCGGTGCGTTTTTACGCAATACCACCTCGTGGCTGATGGGACAGCTCAGATAAACGATCCCATTTTCTTGTTTGGTCATATCATCAACATGAAGTGCTCCTTGGCCTCTGGATTGAATTTCATCGTTTACCTTGTTTTATCGTCCATCGGCCTACATTTTTATAACGTTTCTCACTAACTCAATAGAAATAGAAAATCTACCAAAATTACCGCCGATTTTTTATCGCGTTGTTATCTATATTATACGGCTCGTTGATTCGAGAAAAATTAAATTCAAAGGTGTTCTCACTGCAGTTTCTTTAATTTTCCATTTTTGTGATTGTTTTATTTTCAGCGGTTTTAAAAATGTTTAACGAGCATTTTACGCCACGTTTTAATGAAGTCGACAAACTTGTTGCACTCATGGTCGCTCGGAAGAGCAAGAAGTGAAAGGGCATCAAGTTAGCCCGTGACGTAAGCGGAACTTCGAAAGTTCTTTTGGAAAAAGTCCGTGATTTTCGATTTTCTCCGCTCTTACTGGGGACGAATTCGATTCGCAGGCAAAATCAATTGGTCAGCGGCAGTTCGTAATAAGGATTCCTCGAAATTATGTGATTAAAGTTGGTAACTAAATTCTTAGCACGATTAATTATACTCAAGATTTTTGAACGGCTTCCGCGTGGTTTGTAAAAATATTGATTCCCTGACCACCCTAAATTATTCATTAGACAGCTGAATGACCGCTAAATAGCTGCAACAATGTTTTTAGCTCCTGTTTTTAGTTCTAGATTTTTTTTTGCAGCTCGTTTTTCAACTAGAGCTGCATCGAATGGAAATCAGGGGCAGTTTTATTTCACTCTCGATTGTGGAAAATTCATGTACCTACTTGAAAAAATACGCACATTGGAAATTTTGAGTGGTCTACCAGAATTTGGTCAATAATCGAAATCTCTTTTTCTATTAAAATAATTATTTTTATTCCCCTCGCCTTGCAGCTTCAGTTCGAGACACGTGAGAGTCTAGGTATTTTACGACGGATTTTGAAACCCTGCCAAATAAACCCGTGGTCGCAGACTGATCCTACACGCGCTCACACAAGCGTAATTATCGGCCGAAAATTCGAAACTAGAACACGATTGAAAAGTACATATAAGAACTCGCAAACCGAACGTGCGTAACAATAGTTCATCGTTGAATTCGAAATTTAAAAATAGTCGTTATTAAGCCTCCGACGAAAATAGTCATTCATTCGCTCACTATTTGCAGAACATTAATTCAAGTGATCGCGAGTTGTATGTATCAAACCTCCGTTGTCAAAACCCACTTCAATGTCGTTTTGAAATTATAGTAACTAAGGCTTTATTCCTAATATTTTGCCACTATTCCTTGTACCGAAATATTTTGTTTTTCTCAAAATGTCTGATCTCTGCTCATTCGAACAATGTTTATTGATCGGCAGCTAAGATTTTCCAGGTTTACGACAATCAGCGGCTCACACTGATTAGAAAAACTGAGGCAACTTAATGTAAAAATAATGTCGGTTCACTTTATCAGAATTTGTTTCATGAAATAAAATATTATGGTGTACAACTTTCCTCGTCACAATTTCTTATATCGCATATAATCCACGTTCGCCTTTCCAACGCCCAAATAAAAGTTTATCTTTTTCCGAAGTACTTCCAGAAAACAGAAACAACAGAATCGGAGAAAACTCGAAATAAATCTTTAATGTTTGTACGATGTCTCGCTTACTAGTGTGGAATTGATAATGATTCGTTCGAGACCACGTGGTAGTTAATAAGGTGAGGCTCGCTCGTGGGGACTCCGCATTGGCTATCAGACGGGTAAGGCCGGGGCCCATTTGTTACATAATTTTCGCGAGGCGCATAATCTGATTTATTTCGCTCTTTCCTTTTCTCTCAGCTTCACATTGGGTAGGATAAAAAATACGATAAGGAACTTGAGGGAGCGGAGGCGGTTCGATAGACAACTGCCCTTTCTCTGTTGAACTCTTCCAGTTTTGAAACCGGTTCGCGTTTTACTTTCTGACCTGAACCCGTTTGCCTGAATTTAACACACAAAACTTGTGCGGTTGAATTGATTGGCTTTGGCTGTTTTTTTTTTTTTCATTTTTATTAAAAACTAATAGTGTTTTATTCCGGTTCCTATTGCGTTCAACTTGAAATTCTAACCGCTTTCAAAAATTGACTTGATAGTTGCTCATTTTTCAAATTGAAATTGCCCGTAATTGTGTTCTACTATAAAATTAATCACGTTCATTACAAAACACTTATGTTCCTGTGACAATTCATGGGAGATAACGAACGTTTGTTAAGTAGGTCATTGTCATTCTTGAGATCCGTCTCACCGTTTAAACAACTATTTGAGAATTTGTTTCCATTATTATTTTTATTTTTAAGTACATCTCGCTACTTCTTTGCGTTTAGGATAACTATAGTTGGGACAACAGTACTGGCGTAGACTTTCTCGATTCGATACTTTTCAACCACAACGTTAATGATCTCCTTCCACTTCCTGAAGCCGATGATTTCCTCATCAATCCACCTCTCACCGATGTGGTCGTTGGAAGCGGCAGCTCTGATAGCGGTAAGAACAATAGTGCAAACTTAGAATCACGGCGAAAACTAATAACTTTGAAACAGATTAAATATTTTTGTCGAATGGCCTTTCTACATCAATTATTTGTGTGACAGGGGTGTCCAGTGATCAGCAGATGTCACCGAAATCATTCCAAGATGGCTTTGACGATCTTGACGCTCTTGGTCTCATCAAGACGGAAAAAGGCTTTACTTATTCGGCAAAACGCGATCAACCTCTGACCCCCATAACTGAAGGCGAAATCGTAGACATAATTTCTGATGATGTGGAAATCAAAGAGGAAATTGAAATTGTGGATGTCGAAGGAGAGTATACTGAAAGTAAGTGTTATTACGAAGACTTATAATTACAAGGGCTGTGATGAGGTTTTTATTTATCGGATTTCTAATTGGTCTAATCAGCTGGCATGTAAATAAAAACTCGAGAGAAATCCGAATAATTACGTCAATTACAACTTCCCTCGCCTTTAAGGCTCATCTCATTTAAGTAATTGCTGAAAGCATTATTAGCACTTCCCATATAAAGCAATATAAAATGTAATTTATTTTATCAACATTTTCACACTTTCAGCTCCAGTGAAGGCCTCTCCTCGACCAGTTGTTCGCGTCAAGCCTGTGTCACCTGTTTCTAAGCCTTACCACCATTCGTCCCCCAACTCGGCCAGGTCTCATCAGCGTCCGATACTCATTCCTGTTAAGGGCAAGAAAAGCCTCAAGACCATCAAAATTATCAAAGCTGTCGGTCATCAAGCCCCCATCTCAACTGCCCACCAACCCACTGTCCATCAACAGATCCAGCAACAGCTGTATTACGAAGAAGGCCACTCTTCAAGTGAGGACTCTGGAGATGATGGTGAAGATTCACAATCGTCTAACCACGTTTATCCCCGTCTTCAGTTGTCAGGTATTTTAGCCATCATGGCTGCTTAGCTTGGGATTATACGAATGTTCAGAGCTAATAATCGATTTATTGGTGATTTACAGAGGAAGAGAGGAGGCTAATGATCAAGGAAGGTCTGACCTTACCAACTCGATACCCACTGACCAAACAGGAAGAGCGTGACTTAAAGAGAATCAGAAGGAAAATCAGAAACAAAATCTCCGCTCAGGATTCCAGAAAGAGGAAGAAGGAATATGTTGACGGGCTTGAAGACAGGTAAGCTATCCCAACAAAAAATCTCATGAACTTGAGCAAACAACCCGGGTACGAATGAGCAATAGCCTCATATTATGAATTCTTCGTCTCTTCTACTTTTAGAAGTATGACTAAATTCAAACCAAATAACCCTTATTGTATATTTGCAGGGTCAAACAATGCACAGCTGAGAATGCGAATCTAATTAAGAAAATGAAGGCACTTCAAAACGAGAATCAGTCACTGAGTGCACAACTGAAGCGCCTTCAAGCGGTTATAGCTCGCAATGGCAACCAACAGACCAATCCCACAACATGTTTGGTTGTTCTTGTCCTTTCATTAGCCCTTGTACTTGCACCCAACATGCGCAGCGCATCTAGAGCTATTACCCAGAGCGATCTTAGCATCCCAGAAACAAAAGCGTCGTCTCCCATCGTCCGTAAGTTCATCAAATATAGGCTTTCCATGTCCTGTAAATTGAAGGATTTCTCCACAACCTTGAAGTGCTTGATGTAACACAAAATAAATTGAATGATTTTGTTGACAGCTGGAAGGACGAGGACGATCCTTGAAGCAACAACAACCAAACCGTTGGAGGACGGCTGGCAGGACATCCCAATTGATGGGGCCTCTGATTTTGAAGATGAAGAAGACCCCAAAACAGGGATTCTTTCTGAACTGGCAGAAATGCTCCAGTTCAGAATCGCTCCATCTTTACGTGATCATGACTATGCAGGCCATCGTGTACGCAAAAGGTTTGTCTGAAGGCGTATTTTACCTGCCAGCTCTGTTGCTCTAGTTGAAGGGTTGAGCTGTTCAGAATATCATGACGTATCTTTATAATCGTGTATTGCACGTTTGTTTCAGGTCCCGCTCTTTTGTTGTTCCTCCAGTTGATGACAAGTGGCCACCTCCTAAGCGTCCCCACACCGTGACGACCACAGATAGGAATGACTCTGGCGGTAGTTTCCGAACTATTCGCTCTTTTGCTCCAGTGGATCACAAAAATCGCACTGGGCATGCACCAGTGTCACCCAGCAACATCATCGAAATCGAGCTAACTTCGAACAGCGATGATGGATTCTGAATGCCAAAATCACTGGAATTTTACAAGAAACAATGATGCTGCTGTCCACTTTCAACGTGCTCAGTTCCTAAGGTATGGAATAATTCAGAATGACAAAAAATTGTTAACGTTTTTATAGACTGAATTTATTTAGGGCAATTATTTAGTGCAAATTTTTGGAGCTATGATGTTTCAATGTTGGGTGAAATTTATGTATCGTTGATAATTGTTCTGTAAGACAAAATGACGGTTTCTGTTGTTTATTGAAATTGTTATTCTTCAATAAGTTGTTCTTGCATTGGGAAAATGTCAAAAATTGACAACCCATTTAGCCAACTTAGATTTCACTCGATTTCTGACAACCGGTACCGTCGGATCTCATATTAGCTGTAACTCTTTTCCATATTTGTTCAGCTGCCTACTCTAGATGTTTCTGTGTCTTTAGATATAATTGAAATCTTCACATCAATTTCAGCAGTTTTTTAAAAAATTGTTAAACTCACAATGAACTGAACACTACATTACTACTTTTACAAGAGAGGTTTCAGTATTTTAGTTTTGTGCAGCCGAATTTAATTACAAATTGTGCCTGATATGAAATTTAATTCGACAATTTTTGTAGTATCAGAAAACTCTAAGCTGCCAAGGTTTAACATAGTTTTGCCAATGTCTCATTGTCTGTTGTTGTATGTCAATGCATTTCAGTATGTCAGTGCCGTATCATTTACAAAATCGTAGCTATTTATTGCAAAATAACACATTTTATTATTACAAATATATTTTGTAAAAAGGTTTAGCATTTAGCAATTATAAAATTTTGCAAAATTTATCACACACAAAATTAACACATTTTGTCTTGACATTAACCGTATAAGAGGTGTGATGAGGCAACATTACTGCCTGGATGTGTAATTGTCCATGTTCTAATTTCTCCTGGCTTCTTCCCTCCTGGAAATAGTCCCAGCATTGTGGGGCAAAAACAACAGGAGTTAGTATTGTTTAACAGTTGGCCTAATAGTGAGGGAAAAAATTATTTCCGAAATTTGGCCGTTCATTTCTTTTGTTTAGATTAAATAATGAATTGTTCAGTTCATTGTAAAAATTATTCACATTAATCAGTTTGTGTTAAATGAAACAACAGTTATTGCATGTGTCATTAAACCACAATAAACGTTGTAACTTAGTTCAAATTTCGTTAGGTTCGTGAGCCTGATATTAAGCTAAAGTTTGAAATGTTTATTTTTTTATTAAATTATTATTCACAGATGAATCTATCTATTTTTGTTGATTATGTGTAAAATTTTATTTTGTCCTTCATTATGCGGTTGTTTTTAGCTATAGTAATAATGAGTATTTTAAATTTTCTAATTTTATTTCATGCTAAGTAGACTTTGTATAGAAATCACCATTTCACTAGTTAAGTATTTTATTATGATTATTTGAGCATTTAATTTTTCTTTTTCTATTACCTGCTAATCGCAGCTTGTTGCTGCTGCTTGTTTTCAAGTTGCACTCCTGCAGAGGAATACAAATACCAAGCCGATTTAATTATTTTCCGCATTTTAACTACTACAAAAAATGAAATCAGATTATTTTAGATTGTATTGCTCTTGCTTACAAGGATAATAGTGGCTTCGCATTGTTCAGAGGTTTATTTCTAATTGACCCAAATTTTTTGCTAATATGTATTCTCATTTTTATCACTTTCAATTAAATTTTATATTCACTATCAATTCTTCTTATCCGTTCACTGAACAGTTATAGCTCTTCGCGTGTCATTCTCGGTTGAGCATGTTCGTATACGGTACATGTTGTGTACAGCTGCATTTTGAATTGACATTATTGTAATATTATTCTTTGTTCTACCTTATCGTCATTCCATAGCTATATACACTTCATTCCCTTCATTAATTTTCGAATTATCTTTAAAAAATATGTTCGAGATTTCCTTCATTGGTTTGTATGATGAGAACGACGTTCTGAAATATCTAAATCAATGAATTGGTTGATTAAAAATTTGAAATCGATGAAATTTATAGATGGAAAAGTTCTTGGCCTGTGTTTCATTATAGTTTAAATTATAGTTATAGGGTAGCCTCATTCCCGTGTCAAACGTACTATACTTACGCAAAAATAATCATGATCATAAATGTATAACACGATGATTGAGCATAAACTGTTCACAAACCAAGCGATTAATTGTGTTTTATTCCTTAAATAAGGTTTAATTCCATCCAACTTCGGTTCAATAGAAAAATGTACGTAAATGTTGCTTTCTCTGTATTTTCTTCTGTATACTTATTTGTTCCAACTGATCGAATCTTATTCATGGAGCAGTAGTATGTTCATCACTTCAAATCACTTGAGTATTGGAAGGAGTATTCTGAACCACTATGAGTTGATCAAAAACACTCTGGTTTCATACTTGAAACAATTTAAAACACATTTAAAAGCTGCTATAATACTTCTCTGGAAATTTTAAAAATTGATTCATTTTTACTTTCATACTTGATGGATTGAGTCTTATTTGTTGCAGCAAAAATAAGCGTTCGCTTATGGTAATAACAACTTGAGTTCTCTAATTGATAAATACCAACACAAATAGTATAAACCGAAGAATTCAGAAGCTCGTGTTCTGTAGGAACAAGATGTTGTGTTCACCAATGTCCTATTTAATTAACTGTGCAATATCGTTCATTATTGTTTACTTTAACGGGTTTTTTGTGAAGAGTCGGGTATTGAACAACAAGATTCGCTTGTGCTTTAAACCTATCGATAGTGTTGATTGCATTCAGTGTAGACGATTCCACCTGTGTCTTACTATGTAATAAAATATATCATCCCTCATCGAATTTGGATATGTGTAATATTGCATTTAAAATGCAGTTAAGTGTGGTAAGTTGGTAATGGAGAGCGTTGAAAGATGATGAATTTGAATTTCGTGGCAAATCAGTAAACAGCAGCATGGCGGAAATCAATTGTTTCATTTCAACCCTGGAATAACCCCTCAACCCTTGCCATCAGTAGATTACGATATCAAAATAAATGTCACAATAAAATGCGATATCATACCAAGCCCGCTCATTTGTTGGGTCCGAATTCCCTGGTATAATAACGTAACGGATGGCGTCGAAGAAAAATTAGGTGGATCATCCATTTTTAAACTTCGCCAGTACGTAAGGCAAGTTTAATTTAGGTTTATAAAGGTGAACCACTATTCTTATTTCAAAATCAGATTGTAAACAGAAAAATTAAAATTCGAAGACAATGTTAAAATTTATTTTGGTTTACAATTTAATAATAATATATTATTTAGCAATATATAATAAGTTATTATTTAATAATAATAGAGATAGAAAATATCTAACCCACTCTCAAAATTTGATGTTTTACGTTTCAAAGCATGTACCTAGAATCTGAATATCCAGTGAAAAAAATTCTGTCCGACCGCCGTCAACACTTTCCTGGCGAAACTATGAAAGCTAAATTCTTGAAATGTTCACCGAAAATCAATCTAGCCCTGACAATGGCTAAATTCTTTAACCAAATCGCTACCTCCATTTTAAGGGTATTTTTGGAGGGTTTTGAGGGGGTTACTAAGTTGGTATTTTCCAACGTTTTGCAGAAAAAGGTGTATTCGGAAACAATTTCTATAGATTTTAGGACGCTGAATCGAAACAGACCATCACGGGGTCGATATCTATAATGCTCAAGTTGTCGCAGAATTCGTGTAGAATTTGCAAGGTTTTCCGAAATTCGGCACGATGGGTATAACTCGAGAGTTTTAGGAACTATAAAAATCGTTCTATACTCGTTCGAATGGTTATCAACAACCATTTTTCTTCAACAACCTAAGAGCAGATGGTTGGTTCTGGTTGCACGAGGGGTTTGCCTGAATTAAGGCTAGGTAAACGTGCTGTTACCGCACGAGAGCGCTTCCCACACCACGAGACAAAATAACTTAGCACCGCTACTTCATTCTATAATGGTTTGCGTATTTAAAAAGATTACAGTTAAATATTAAAACGGCCTCAATTACACGTTTCAAGAATGCGATGAAGAACACTTCACTCTACATACTAACATTTATAGCGCACATACTAATACTCATGATTGCATACGTTAACCATAATTATTATCTCGAGGCACTGGCAATATGAATCTACAACTACGAAGACAATTACAACGAATGGAAGGAACGGGCACGCAGTTAGATTGAAATAAGAGTACGGTAAAATCGTTTTTACCTGGAAATGCTCGGAGCAATGGTGGTACGGCGCAGCACGACACAAGACACGAGACAAACTGCTTCATAACGATCATAATTATTCGCAACATACTGAACATTGCCATGCATGCCGGATCACGGATGCCGTGCTTGAACTCTGGTTGTTCGTTCACTGCGCGTGCGCGTGTGTAGTGTGGCAAACATGATACGAAGAAATCCCTCGTGAAGCCAAGGAAATGTTGAGATTACGGACCAATGCTAAATAATGCCCACTACTTGCATAGTGAAGAATGAATAGTTAATAATTTTCGGTGTATTAAAAACAAGAAATGTGGCACAATTAACATCTGTACAATCACTTTGGCGAGTTTAGTTACAAAATTTTATAATTTTGCGCCATTACGTGAGTTCGTAACCTCTGCTTACGGTGAGTCGGAGAAGCTCCGTCAGCGTTGCGGTCCCCTTTATTTGTTCCGTTGGGTAACAAAAATGCAATATCGGTTCGGTCTAAAATCGAATATAAAATATTGTACCCTTATCAACATTCATACTCTTGAATATTTATAAAACTTCCTCAAATCCTTGACGACAGTGTACCCGATTCGTTGCTACCTTTTGCTGAGGCCGGGAGTAATAATCCCCATTACCATGGATGTTTTCGTGGTGAATACTTTGTAACGCTCTCTATCAGCCATTCCATTCAATAAACAGAGAAAAGCACCTTCAACCTAGTCAGAAAGCCTGAAGCGAATCTAATTTATTTTTTATAATTATTTAATCTCTTTTTCCATAGCAACTGAGCTTGGTTTAATGCAAGGGCTCCACGCGTGTTTTTCAACGCGCTGCAAATGCCTCAACTTGTTTGCTACCAACATTGTGATTTGGAGTTCAGGTCTATATACAGTAAAAATTGTTCAGTGGAATATAAATCGCGCCTCAGGGAAGTTTGGATCACCCTTGGTCAGAGCGTCATGCACCTACCGAGGGGCTTCGCTTTTAACGGCCTGTACGTGATTTACCCGCCTCTTGGGGGGCGGCAGGTGGTCTTATGTCCCGTCGCCGCTAAAGGGAGCGAAAAGGTTATTAAATCAGGTCAGCCGCAGGTGACGCTGAAATTTCCCTAAAACTTCGAAAAGAACAACAATTTTTTCAGTAGGGTTTCCTCTGGGCGTTCCACCATGTGAGGAAAAAATTTGCAGTCAACGTCAAATTTTTGACAGCTAAGAACATCACCGTCAATTTTGTTCAGCTATAATTATAATTATTTTTCGACTTAAGTAGCCAGCCAGAAACTTGTGCGTTAATGTTACTTTTGCATTCATACCAGGTAGAGTTTTCAGTCCTGGAAATTTTTTTTCTGAGGATGGAATTGAATATAAGTACACGTTTTCCATAGGTTCAAATCCGTTTTGACTTTATAAAAACCATACAAGAGCGTGACATGGAAGTAAAAACTTTGGAGCAGCTGCATGAAAATAGGGATAATTGTAACGGCTGGGATCTTAAGGTAAGTTGAATTGTTAAATGAATACTCCAGTACTTTTCTCTTTATCGAATTGACAAGCTAATAAAAATTTATTTAGCTAGTGAATGTGCAAAATTAGGAGTTGAATACGAAATACGAGTATTTCAGAAGTTCCTAATTATGTCTGCTTCTGAAAAATGTGTGGTACGCTTGTTCGTACGCGTAGAAATATCAAAGAAGAAAATCAAAAGAATCGAGACATTCAGTCGACGAACAGGTAGCTAATCGTTTTTTGGAATGAAAAATCCCTTCCTATTATGCAGTTTTCCCTTCAAATAGGGAACTACTGAACGGAAGCTCTTGACATTTCAGTGGGGCAGGATCCCTGTGGGATGAATTCGGGAGGCTTGGGATACAGATGCCTCAGTCTCGCGTTCTCTTCCGGAATCTTCAGTCGCCCGCTGGCCCCCTACCTCTGTATGACTGACGCGATAATGTGACAGCTCAAATTGCCCGCCAAGACTGACGCGGCATTTTCCCGATTTCGCGCTTGCTGTAAGTTGCTATAAACGGAATAGTTTTAATCGTTAATTTTATTTGGAAATGTGGAAAAAATTACTTAACTCCAACTCTCGAAATTATTTCAAGGTTTGTGAATTTATTTTCACTCAAACCTCAAGAAATTTGGTGGCGTGTTGGTAATGTCATTTTTGAAAAGTCGACCATTCCCCAGGATATTTCGTATTATTATACTATAGTATCTATCTTTCTTCCAGCAGTTTGTCTCACTTATTGGATCGATCTAAAAATATAGTATTGAATACGCCAAGCAATGTCCAGGAATTTAATTACATTCAACCCATTACTTTGGCATTGTTATTGGCTCTTACAAAATTGCACTAATAGCTCGGGCATGGAGCAGCATGCTTTGAATAGGAAATGTCAGGTTCTATCAGCGTGGTTTTAACTTGTTTTCATGCGTCTTAAAGTTGAGATGTCTCCACAATAATACAATAATTACTTCCTATATTTTTCGATATGACCAAGGACCCTATTACATCCCAACTCGGGTCTGACTCGATGCACTCAGGTGTGAATTTTTAAAATTCGCCTGTCATCATAAGTGAAACCTTTCGTTGCTCCATAACCACCGTTGTTTTTTTTTTACCAGAAACTGATCTAGCATTTCTAACGAATTATTTAAAAATATATATATATAGATGATAATATATAATGAAGGAAAACACGTTGAGGGTAACTGCATAGCAACTCATGTTTCTGGTCTTATTGCCACTGGTACCTTGGCAGCAGGCTTGCAACTACCGATATCCGGATTATGAATGACCGATTTTTCATCATGAGGCACGACTTGGTCGGCCATTAATCATATTGGCCCTTCAAAAATATTTTTGAAATTGAGATAACCGTCCAGCTAAATAATTAAGCCATCATTAATCTAAAAATTATTCAAGTGGAAATGTCATACATAAAGAAGTGTTTCATAAAGAACAGATTTTTTTCTTGATAGTCGTCCTAACTTGCTTTAACATGTAAGAACAAGTTTATAAAAATCCAAAATATTGATTATTTGGCTAAAAATATATTGTTTATTTCTGTTTCTAATGTTATTTATATTATTTGGCTAATTTTCAACAGGTTTTTGCAAGGAAATGATCTTTAACTATTGTCATATCACGTTAACGTCCAAAATCGATGAGTTCAACCGTAAAAACCGAATACCACGTGTAATTAGTATCCACCTCAAGTACACTATAAATAGTAGTGATAATGACGGCTCATTTTTATTTAAAAAAGTCTATTAGACGTGGGTGCGAACAAAGAACACTGTAGACCATCCTTCTCTTGCAAAACAAGTGACTGACTCGAAACGTTTGCTTCACCAGCTCTCATCGATACAGGTTATTCCATCGGAAAATGGAAGAGAAAACGAAATAAAAATTGCCGACATAGACACGTTGTTAACTCTTCTACGTTTTTTAGGGTTGCGTTGGGTGGGAAAGTGAAGCTATCGGACTCGTTTTGCTTGTTAGTGTCATACAACCGTGCAAAAGGTTTTTGGACCCTGCGGAATTTCAGCATGAATTGCTCTCAATACCCTCTCTCTCGGCTATATCCGAGGATCCAATCTCCTTCTCCACTTCAACTATTACACTCTTTCGATCAATCCTGTTTGCTCGCTTTACCATCTTGTTGCTACTGCTTCTTCTCCTGTTCTTTGCGTTCCTTCGTATACGATTATCATCCGCCGAGTTCTCTGGAGCAGAAATAAAATAAGACTAGGCCTCGTCGCTTCTGACATCTTCGAGAAAATTGAAAAGACGCTCGGAGTCTTTTGAATTACACCGCAATATGTCGATGGGTTCTGACGCTTTTATTTGTATGAAGGAATTCAAGAAGCGATGTGAGTTAAAATTAATGACTATCTAAAGGCTCGAGGTGTGAGGGTGTCGACAGATGGTTTGAGGAGAAGAGAATGAACGTTTTGATAGCGTAGCGGGGTGTTAATTCAAATATTTGATCTGACAGGTCGACGCTTTAATCTTCAAACAGTATAGCTGTCAATATCGTAAAAACCGCAACGATTAACGTGCTAAGCGCTCAAGTGGATCAAGTGGACTGTTGCAATTTATTAAAATGGACTTTATTATTTGAAAGTGAAATTAAAAATAGAGTTAAGATATCGAGTTGAACTTGAATGAATTTTACACTATTTTATTAGGCTAAGTTTTCATGTTAATTTAGAAACCTCTACAAATTCAAAATGAATTTTCAATTAATTTATAGCTTATGAAATTTTTAAATCGGCAGTTTCTATCGAAATTCAATTTATTCAGTGATTTTTCAAAATAAAATTATTTTATCACTCGGAATTTAGTTATTTGTATTCATTATTGAGTGAAAGCGTTTGTAATAAATTGAAGCAACAGGCTGATAGAAGAAAGTGATCTTCTTTGAAATGATAATGAAGCAGAGGCTAATTAATAAGTAATTAAACACTACACTGAATATTATTTGCAGCTGCACCTAACCGCAAATAATCTTCCAGAATATTCACCCAAAAAAAGCGCACCAGAAAACGGGAAGTCAGTGTAGTTCCTCTTGCGAAGGGCAAAGAATATTCTTCTCGGTGTTGTAAATAATCGATCAGAACCATCAGTAGATTTATCGGTACGTATTGTTGAATAAGCTCCCGTCAGTGGCGTAACTCAACAGAATGAACCTCTCGACTTGCCAGCATCGTTGTAAGTTTGGATCTACGTCGAGTTTTAACGGTTGAGGCCATTAACAATGCATCTAGTACGTAGAATAGAACTTTTATATTTGGCTCAAGGGTTATAGAGGGTGAGAGCTTAAGATTTACATAGACCTTAGGAGGTCATGGTAATGAGGGAAAGGTTTAGCGCATTTTTAATTGGGAAGATAAAACTCCTCTCGCGCGCTTTGCCAACGAGTGGCAACCGGGCGGTACTAAAAATAAAAACCGTTATTTCATCCCAATTTCGGTCCAATAAAAAGTGTATGTTTATTTAAAAAAAATATATTTTTTTGCTTTATATAAATTCCACGAAATATTCAATAAGTGATTTCTCGTTTTCACTTATTGTAAAGATTTGTCGATGCGATTATAATAAAAGCGTTTTGAGGTTCCACGTGACTCTTTCTTACGTAAGCCATAGATGCCATTGAATTCCGTAGTACAATGCGTCCCAAGCCCTGGAAAATATCAGTACTTCAGATATTATTACCTATCTGTGGGTTGATCACGCAAAAATTATAAGTCCTATAAATATCACACTTCCCAATTTTGAACCGAAAATATGTAAATCGAAATTACCATCTAGTTGGGTCTATCATCGGGTTCATAAATATATAGAAGCCTCGGATTTTAAAATTGTGGTTTTACTCATTCCCTTCTTTCGATGCCGAAGAAGGTGGTGCTCAATTACCCTTGAGTTTCGCGTTGGTTAACCGCGGGAAGGAATGAGGAAATGCAGAGGCAAGTGATCCTTTTCTCTCGACAGCTGCTGCTTTCACGGTAGGAGGGAATAGGTTGGGGTAGTTAGTCGTAGTCCATCAACGGGGTCGTCAACTGTAGAGCAGATGGAAAACTGCGGACCGCAAAAAGTGCATATTGCACTTCACTAACCGTCTTCCAAGAGCAAACAGTGGCAAATCTTTTTTCATACAGGTCGACATTTCAGTAAATGAGATGCAAAAGTCACCAGGATCTAAAAAAACAAAAAACTAAAATATGATTTCGATCTTTATTTTTTGTATCTTAGATGTGTTTTTCAAAAGTTTGCCATAATTCAGAGTTGTTTAATTGATGTTATTTTTCGGTGGTCAACAATAATTTTAGGTTTTCTCTAAAGTGGAGTGACATTATGGTATAAAATAATTATAATATTAAATATTATAGTATTTCTCAACGACTATACTTTCGAGGGACATCCCGAGACATTAGGACATTAGAGCTTACTAAACCGAAGAGCATTGCGGGTGCAATATTTCGCATGATTCAACCACTTTTCGAAGAAATGCCTCAAGTTCTCGCTTGATAAGGAAAGGGATGCTGGTGGAGAGTCCTTGTCAAACCCTCAGACCCCTGTCATTAGACCGGAATCCGCTAAGTGGAGGGCAAATTGGTCTTGAGTATCGTCTCTCGGTTTCTTCAGGCTCCGCGTTCAACGTCAACCCTCGCCATACAGACTGAGACGTCGATAATTTTCAACACCGGTAATGTCGGAGAATAGTCTTTGGTCCATTCGTTCGCCAAAATTAAGGCTAAATGCTGCTAGAAGGAAGCGTTTTGCATTCTGGTAATTAATTTCACCCAAATTACTCAACCATTCCGGTTCAAATTATTGAATTGATTTCAGTGGAAGGCCGTTTCCACTGTATTTTTAGAAGCGTGTTTGTTTATTTTTATCGTCTGCTTGACGTGAGAAATTATTTAAAATTTACAGCAAAAGTGTAAGAGGGGACCATTAAAGGTCCTAACTTTTTCTGTTCAATAAAGATGACAGTCAGCCAGTCAAGATACCAATATTAGAAAAAATACGACAAGACGAAGTCGAAAGGGCCCGGCGCTGTCCTTAATTTTCTGAATTTGGCGAATCAACCTTGGCCGAACTTTCATGCCGGCAGTACCCTCAGCTAAACACAACTTAAGATGCAATAAGTTACACAAAGTTAGATAAGCAGATAATCGTGAAGCGCTTGAAGTTGATTCCCGCATTGCCAACATCGGCTTAAGAAAGTAAATTGAACCGGGCAGGCTCACTTCAATAGAATCCATTACCAAGCTTTACTCAATCAAGAATCTATTCTTTTATCGTGTTTTCCAATTTTTACTCTTTTATTATTTTACTTGTCAACTATCAACTTTTTTTCCATTGTTCTGTGGATGAAAAGAGACAGGCTAGGCGATTCGTTCCCCGCATGATGATTTGTCATGGAAGCACTTTCGCCCGTTAGAGCATCATCGAGGCTATACAGACCCATAAGGTACAATGACGACCAGCTTACCCAATTGAACATCACCGCTCATCTTTATACATAGTTCTTCCATGGTAACAGCAGCTGTTACAGGTCCTTATAAAATCAGATGATACATAATATGATACTCTTTTCTATACGAGTATCAAAAATTCGATGGCACGGCGCTGTTAGCCAAGTTGTCGAGCATCTTCAACAGTTGTCCCTCACGATCAACAACACGTCATTGAAACGATTTCCTTGGCTTGGCGAACTTTGACAGTGATTGATCAGAAAGAGGATGATCCACTCAGGAGAAATAGGCAGCTGTTGGAGCAAAGAAGCAGTAGAAAATAAACGAGATTACGTTGGCTAGGTTACTGAGCCAATAGGAAAGACGATTTACTCTAGAAACTTAATCGCTTCGGTGGTGAAAGGTAACTTTCCATTTGAAGAAGTTTTTCGTTTATCTGCCAGTGTCAAAAGCACATTCTCTTGATATTCAGCAGTCATTTAATTTCCGGTTTTGGTTTTCAGCGAATTTCACATTACAGAACGTAGATAACTGAAAAGATTTTGCTTTAAAGGGTGGATTTATTCACAGAGATTATCACCAAGCATGATTAAAGTAACATCCATTGCGATAGTACGAAAACATGTCAACTCAAAATACGATTCACGTCCAAAATAAATACTTGAATATAACAAATATGCCATCATGTCAATAGATGCTGACTTTGGTAAATAAATACTAAGACATAATTTACCACAAAAAATGAGCGGTTGGTATGAAAAAATTTGGCAAGTCCTAATATAAAGTTTTACGCCAAATCGATTTTGGAGTAAAAAGGTTGTATTTCCGCGACACCTTTCTTCTCCGTATCATGAATCCCAACTTTTTGTTCTCTCTCGACATATTATAAAAAAATACCCACAGATCATAAATATCGATAGTATAGGAAATTACGTGGAACCCCAATAGGAAATGGCAATATCTTCAGTTCAAACTTCAATTTTGAAAAGTAATTAGCCGATTTTGCGATCGAGTAAAGTGGAATTTCTTGGAAAATTCACTTTAAAATTAATCATAAATGAAATGATAATTTGATTTCATTTTGCAGATTTACCAATCTTAAATAGCAGCGGAAACAGTACAAAAACGTGAATCGAACATTTTTTCCACAGTGGCGTTTTTCTGGAAAAATTATGTTTTGAATAAATCGGTGGTCGAAGAAGTCAGGTTTTTTCATCCGTAGTCTTGTTTTGCCTGCTAAAAATTCTCAAATTGATGTTTCCACTCCCTCTTATAACCGTTTTTCTTTGCTCCGTATTAAATTAGCTATCATACTTTATGTTAGTATTGTAGTTTTATTGATTTCGAATATACCCCATGCTTCAGAAAGATGACGCCTGTGTAATTAAAATAATTTCTATAATTTCCTTTAAGTGTACATTTAATTCTTCCCAAATTGAGAATTTACCTTTTTTATTTTTTATATTTCAGGAGACGAGTGAAAACAGGGAAGTTCCTTTCTCGGGCTCAATCGAATCGTTTGCCGACCGAGTGTTATGCGAACCGTCTCCCAAGGCTGCTCGGTTCTTCTTCACCTTCCTCTCCTATTGCTGATCGTCTGGCTGCCTTCGGAGCTAGAGTCGCGCGCCCCTCGTCCGCCTCCACGTGCCAATTCCACGTGTCCACCCTCCCTTTCCACGTGCGCTTATCGCGCACTTGGAAGATCTTCGGACGACTCTACAATTGGCGGAGGCGGCTCGTGCCGTCCTAGTCCCAACTGTTTGGGCACGGTTAGTGTCCTTGGCCTATTTGAACTGAGCGAAGGTGGACGCCTCCGCCAAGACGGTCGTAGTGAAGTTGAAGCCGCTAAACTCGCAGTCCATCATGTTAACAGTCGTCGAATATTGGGCAACATCGCTCTCAACCTCATTGTCAATGATACCAAGGTAATTTAACTAAAAACAGAGTACCTGCTTTGAAAAAAATATTCGACCCCATTTATTTTTAATTATTATTATTATTTTTTTTAACCTTGGGAACTGTATAGGTAGTAATTTTACTACAATCGACTCGTTCTCACATACCGACTCACTGTGATCGTTCATCTCGATCAACCCAGTTTTAGAACCCGTTGACCGACATCCGCTTGCTTTTTTTCACTTTTTAGGATCAGGTGGGTTAAACAGGTAAACGTGAGATAAATCTCAGCAAATGACGTCATGTGGGAGATTGAGGGGGTAAATGGCTATGTAACGACCAGAGATAGCTGAAGACGCTCCCACACCTTCTCATCAGCTGAACGTTGCGTTGTAAGCGAGTGACTTGCATCTTGATAGGAAATTCGTTTTCGCGAACTCTCAAAGAAAATGATGATGCTCTTTGGCTTTCTAGGAAATTTTCAAAAATCTACTTTTGCATCGTAAGCACATGGATAATACATTATGTATGAGAACTTTCTTTGAAAATTCGCTCTTGATGCCCTGCTACATGGCAAACAATTTTTTTTTTTGAATTTGACGCTTTCAAATGTAATGCTGCAAACTAATACAGCTATTAGATTTTTGAATTCTTCGTATAATATGGAATCGCAGTTCTGCCTTTACGTTGACAGATTTTTTCCAAGATTTTTTCACCCTCTTGCTGATAGATGAACTACGTTGAAAGAGGACTTGAAAAACTAATTAGAAGAGAATAATTACGATATCAATCAGCTTATCCCATTCCGAAACCCGAATTGGCCCCTCAATCATTTCAGCCATTGGGATTTTGACAGATTTGAACCGAACATATTTCGTCGGTGGAAATCTGGACGTATGCAATGCGTCATACTGTATTGTTTCTTTTTCGAGGCTAAGTGAGGACGATTTTTTTGGCTCTCAAATATTTTTCGAAGGGTGGGGACGCCGTTAATCATTTCGTCGGGTCTACGGTCTCGTGGGCCTG
This sequence comes from Tupiocoris notatus, assembly GCA_037159825.1. Taxonomy (NCBI): domain Eukaryota; kingdom Metazoa; phylum Arthropoda; class Insecta; order Hemiptera; family Miridae; genus Tupiocoris; species Tupiocoris notatus. The sequence goes on from JASJUZ010000068.1 coordinate 66,621, forward strand.
TCAGAAACAGGCGTGTGGATATACTCAACGTGGGCTTTGTCAACTGGTTTTGCTCTTCGGATGTTACGATGGCCGTTGAGGTGACTGAACGGCATTCGAGGGCCGAGGTGAAGTTGGCGAGGAGAAGTCGCACTCCGTGCTATGAAACTTACCGTCGAGCCTGTCAACGAGGAACTTGACAACTTGCAAAGGGAATATAACATGAGACCTTTCTATCGAAAATGCTGACATGTTATTGATATTCAAACGACGAAGAGCAGAGTTAACGTTCAGAAGGCGTGGAGCTGACGGTGAATTGGTTCAGGACACTGTCAGAATATACATTTGAATAGAACGGCATTTAAAAACAAAAATAAGAAGCCAAAGTGAGTTTGACGCGCAGTACAAATTCTTTGAATTCCGGCTAGATTTTGTCCTACTAAACTGCTTTAAAATTGAGTAGGTTTTCCTGGGATATGTGTTGAAAGTAAAAAATCTTCTCCTAAAAGATAAATTATAATATGAACTCCACCGGCCACTATACACGTACATACACTGTGTGCCTCACCTTCACATAAAATTCTATTGCTTTTTACGTTAACTTGGATTTCTTCCGTTCCCGCGATTCGTAGAAACTATCCTACGTAACGGGAAAAAAGTGGATTCGAATTCGGTTTGATGAATAGCTTTTACGTAGGTACCCACTTTGACATTGAAAATCTAGCTCACACGCGGACCGACGTTTTTCGGTCCCTCGTTCATCTTCATTTGAAAATGGCCGGGCATATATCCATCTTAATTAAGCCGAATTTTAGACATATCCACCAGTCTCATGATCTCATCGCCTTTTAGTTGAATTATAATGAACCTTTTCTAACGTTTACTGCATTGCCATTGTATCTTTTGGTTTATCCTTTCGTTACGTCTACCTCGATAACCTACATGAAACCGCAGTGGTGTGCATGGATCAGACAGTACTTCCATGTTTGAGTGGGTAATAGGTATAACCAATTATAACAGCAAGAAATTCATACATAGGTCTGTGTATTCTGTGGTATTCTGTGTAGAGAAAACGTAACCATAAAAAGTAAGCTACACGAAATATAAACGCGCAGTTTCCAATCGATATAGGTGAAGAATGTGAACTAGTACATTTTCGTCATAAGAGGACCGATTGAACGACGTAGATCCATCAGCGCCACCGCAGCGGCTAAATTCGATTCTTCGCTGAGTCTCGATGGGGAGCGCGCCATTCACACAAGGGTCGGGAAGATGAGGTAACGAAAAGTGACGAGATAAAAAAAAAACTCATTCGAGAACCCTCTTTCGGCTCATGCAGAGGATTCGCCTCTTGGAGAGGGAAGCGGCGCGAAATCGAAGTGCAGAAAGGTCTGCCGAGGCGTGAGTAATAAAATTTGGACGACGCCTAATGCCCTAGCAAGCGAAGCGCTCTCGAAACAGTTCAGAACCGAGGAACGAGCTGTGCGACGAGGCCAAGTCAAATATTACCGAGCTAGCTTCTTCTCCAACTCAAGCCGGCTCTTCGCCGTATTACTTCTTTTACATGCACGTCGACCCGTGGTTCGGATATCACATTTTGTTACACATATCGTTGACGTTATTCGGTGGAAATTACCTTCGTTGAATCTAGAAGTTCCGATTCACCGTATATTTTCGGCATCGAATCATTTTCCGGACCGCAGAACCGCCGTCACATTCGCGTTCGATTCCTTTCGGTGGCAGATTTGACGTCATTCGAGTGACCGGCTGAATTGCCGACCCAATGAATTAACGTTGACAGCGATCGAGAGTGGATTTTTCTATTTCCTTCGTGTCAAAAGTCGGTGAAGACGAAGCGACCTTTATTTGGTCTTTATTTTGCGTAGGAGCGACAAAAGAAATATCTGCTATAATCGAACACCTACGTACGTGGATGTCAACTTGAACGATTGGCGAAATACGGATTATCAAACCAATCTGGAGTTGTACTCTGACATATCTGTCAAAAGCGTTATTTGTTAGGTGTAAATTGTCGAGTGTCAACTTGAAAGTGCTTACGTATCATCGTCTGGGCAGTATGTGTCCATGGGGTACCTGTGTGTATGTTTTATAATTTGTATTATACAATAAAGAAGGTATATTAATGGAGATTGATTTTTCTGAAGTGTTATCGGTGTATAAACTACCTTCAAGAACACCATCCAGCTGACGAGCGCTTGGGAAACACTTGAAGACAAAAGATTGTGAAAGACGGATGTGATTTTACTTGAGAACGCTACACCATCGCCCGTTAGGCGTCTGAAAGTGGAATAAGAGTGGTTTGGGACCCGTGCAATAGGTTTCAGAGCTGAAAAAGTTGTCGTGCGAAGGGTTAACGCCAGTTGATAAGAGCGAACAGAGCTGAGAAGGCAGTCGTCAAGTGGTTTCCAACGACCCGCAGGTGTTCCCCCTGGATACATTCTGCTGGCAGGAGTGCAAGAGCACGAGCTACTACAATGGTACCGTGTTGGTAGCAGTTGTAGTCATGTCGAGCTTTTACCCGTCATGTAGATGCTGAACTGCCGATGAGCGAGGTCCCCTGTGAGAAGAGAGAATGCTTGTGTACTTACGACAACCCGGCCTTCCTTGAAGCGTTGGCTCATAGAGAGGGATCCAATAGCTTTTAAGAGGACGGTTGCTCCTTTCCTTCATTCACCATACACTATTCGTCGCTCAACCTCAACCGTCTTCTATCGCTTTCAAACCACTTCATCCATTGATTTATATTGTACCCCGGCTCGATCCTTTCAGCACCGTAACCACAGTTCCCTTTACATCCCGTTTGAGTGGGGCGTGCTATAGTCTGATGCTTGTCTTCCACGATCAGGGTCATCTGATTTAGACTCAGCAGCGCTTAATCTCCTCGGATCTCTATAAAGTGTTCTCGAACCCCTCTTCCATTTTTGCTTCCGAAACCATCCAACTATCACGCGGGTATTTCCGTTAGGGTCGAAGCAGGAAAAATTTATTCCCATACCTCAAGTTGAGAGTGTTGTTCGGAAAGTGGAAAATTCAATGCCCTGTGGGTATGGGGGATCGAATAGCCAAAGTTGTTATCTAGTACACCATAGAAGGGAGAGATAACGGCGGGAAAAACATCCCGAGCCATTAGAACGTGAAACTCCTAAGTGGAACAATTTCAACCATTTTACTGGCCCCCTAACGTTTCAATGCAATAAACTTTGTTTAAGTTGAATAAAAAGCAATTTGCAGAACAACCTATTACAAACTTAAACCCATAGTTCTTTTACACCCAATCGAGATTTGGTTTTTTATGGTCAAATCTGATTAATATAATTAGCTAAATGTAATAGTTCAGCATCCTCAGGGCAACGTGGAGCCATAGGCTACAGCCCTATGGGTAAACGTAATAGTGTTTCGCCCTCTCAACCGTATTTAGGATTGAGGGCAAGACCCATACATGGCGACTTTTTCTCTGATCATTTTCATCAAGACAGCATCTCGATTGCCCTAGACCTTACGGTTCTACTAAGCTCAAATGATGCTCGAAGAGACAAAAGCGCTCTGCACCCATTAACAAGATTCGAGAACGATTGTCATAATTATGTTTCTCCCCTTCAAACCATCACGAGAAGAATCACTGTCACAGCACACGAACATGAAACAAATTCATCTTTTCCTTGTGGTCGCATTTTCGATGTCCAGGGTTGTGAATGGAAGAAAAACCAGGCGAAGGAGAATGAGTCGCCTGGTTTTTATCCCCCTCACAATCCCTGGACAATGAAACCAAAAATTTTCATTATTTCCTCAACTGTGAATGAGCAGAAAAAAAATTATTATAAAAATATTCGTGGCGGTTGGTTAGAAGATTTTGCAAAGTTCATTGTCTTTCAGTTTCTTACTTGATTGTTTTAGCTACCAGTCAACGAAATTTTACTTTAGAGATCGGCACAATTCAGCGATTGAAGGCACATCTGCAGTCAAATGTCGTTGGTGGGAGACAAAATATAGGGCGAGAATTCAAAAACGCTTTTAAATTACTCGACCTATTCCAGCTCATTTGAATAGCGCATCTCTGAATTTATTATTGTGTACTTTAGTTTTTTTTTTTTAGCAGATTTTATCGAAGGACAATAGTTAGCTTTTTCTCTTTTTTTTTCAAATAAATAAGTTGCAAATAAATCCTTCTGCTGTTTCGCCATCTAGTTCGGAATCTCCTTCGTTGGTAATCGTTTTGAAACTTGGAAAGAATGCTGAGAATAAAAAAGTATTTAAAAAAGCATTACCATACTCATAAAGAAAACGCAATAGCGACTTTTATATCTATCTCGGACTTTCGCAAGTAGAATATTTGCCGTGCTAGAGAAAATTCCTTCCACTCCCTCGTAATGGAAATCTATGGTCTGAGTTTCCAACAAAGCCGTATCTGTATTAGCCGTGTCATCTATTCAGATATTTCCTTCCCTTTTCCATTAGAAACGTGATAGAATTGTTAGAAAACTTCTTTCAAAAGCAAAGTTGCCGTCATCTTGGAGTCGTTCAATGCACTACCGGGCATTTCAACATTTTTAGAGTCTGAACAGAGGTCGAGTCGAGTTTCACTAGCGGGCTTATTAGGATTATTTGCCCGAGGCGTTGCGGTGTTCAAGCGAGCAGCGGGGCTCCTTTTTTATTTCCGCGACTTTTCTTATCATTAAGCGGCTGTCTGCTTGTAAAAAATGAAAACATTGGTTCAATAAAGAATACTTAAGCGAAAAAAAGATGAAAACTTGAGCGCATGATCTTTTTATTCAGCAGCAGCTACCTATTTAGCATTCACAAACCCCTCTGAAAATGACTTGTTTCCAGAGTTTTGATGAAGTTTGAAATTAGCTCCTTGGAAGAGAACGATTCTACTTCAATGTTGACTTTTGCTGAGCCTAAAGAGAGAAAACTTGTTTAAACAGCTTTACGACTTATTAAAACATAGAGGATTCGCAATCGGAGCGTTCATTTCCAGTTCCAGTTCAGTTCGAGCGAATAGAATCGTTCTCTTCCCCAGGGATATTTTTGTCTGATTTGTCTGCACACGCATTTACTTCAAGAATCCACTTTTCTTTCGAAAAATTATATTCCATGTAACTCAACCAATATTTTTGTACCAAAATGTCCTAATTCGAAATAAATATCACCCATCATGAGTCAACTCGTCGTCTGATATTTATAATATGCCAACTATATGATACTTGATTAGAAGACATTAGATGAATCTCTAGAACAATCATCCAAGGTTCTGTCTTAAATGAGTAAGTTATTTCATTAACCAACTTTGATTTTCATTGACTTTTAATAGATTGGAATACAGTACTCTTTCATTTCCAGGAACAAGAAATTATATTGACACTAATCAGAGCTTCACTGTTACTCCGTTTGAAGTCAAATACGGGTTGATGCTAGGGCTGGAAGCCACCTTAATATTACTCGATCAGCCAAAAATTTGCTATTCGCCCAACTTCACACGAGCACAGTTTGAATTTTTTACAGGTGCTGTGATATATCAATTTGATTTTTTTCAGGGTGATCCGGGGGTTGGTCTTGATTCGTTCTTCCACGCGATATATACTCGTCAAGAGAGGCTGGCGATCCTTCTGGGCACAGCTAATTCCGAGGTGACCGAAACTCTGGCCAGAGTCGTCCCTTACTGGAACATTCTCCAAGTAAGTAAAGTATCCAAGCGCTAATTCTTGCAGCGACTAAACTTGAGATACAAATCAGTGCAATGTCGGGTGAATAGAGACTAACAACACCCTCCAAAGCACGGATAAGCTGCTAAGTACGCAAGTATGGTAAATGATAAGATGATGAATGCGGTATTAACCGTCAATTTAAGGTAGTGGCCATGGAACCAGTTCACTGTGGTTGAGCAATGTAATAAGTCAGCCACTATAGCAACGAATATAGGCATAAGTTACATTATTCCAGCCAAGTCTACCCTAAAAGGTTGCTGGGTCATTCACAGTCAGCAATCCGATCGCTCGAATAAGCAAGCGATTTCTGTGTTTAATCAGCGTGCCAATCGGATTGCATGAATTGATTGGCTGATTTTTTATGTTAACTGTCGTAGAATGCCGAGTCGTTTGTATCCATCTACTTAGTTACTGCTATTCAGCTTTGTTGAAATTGGGACCGAAAACTCGGCTGATTTGTGAACCTAATCCGCGGCCTTGTCGCTCGGAGAACTTGAGCGCGAGAGAGCAGAGTCCCGCTCTACATCACCTTCATCATAAGAGGGCCGTGAGTGTTTTGCATAACTCGGTCATTGCTATTCACTTCGTACTTCGCTTACAGCGAAGTCACGGAAAAGCATGTTGAACCACTTCAAAACTATTTTTTGAAGTCATTTCTTCTTCGTGGTTTGCGAGTAAAGTGAGGAGCTAAGTAAACAACCAATTTACGTTTCTCCTTCCAGCTTTCGTGGACAAACATGTGCAAAATTGAGCGCACTCCGATCTACTAGCCATAATGATACTGCAGCTACTTTTACCTGAGGATCGGTAGTGCTCACGGCTCCAGACTGCTTGACATTCAATCAAGCCACATTGTTTTCATTTTTTATTCGCCCAATTAATTTTAAAAAAGAGAGTAAAATTGTTCGCTTTGATTCCAAATAACATTTTTTTCGCAGATATTTCCCCTTCCTTATGCATTCGAATGTAGCTTGATCTTGCCACTCCCAAAATATCTTTCGATTGTTGTCATTTTTTTTTCTTTCGACCAGATCCAAGACCTTTACATTACACCTTTACTTTCTGAATTATTGTTGATTCTACATTTACTGGGTTAAAGGGAGAATGAAGAGGGGAGAGGCGACCTTAAGAGCTGCATAGCTTGATCTGGTGTACAGAAAAGTTTGGCAAATATTCCAAAACGTTATTCATTAAAATTTGTAATTATTTCGTAGATTATGTCAGTTATAGAGCACACGATAGCCCAAGTATAAATGGAAAATATTTTTTGCTCAAAAATTTTGGTTTATTATTCAATAATAAACCATTTTAATCGCTCTCGAAAAAATGGTTTATTATTCAACAATAAACCATTTTAATCGCTCGCGAAAAAAATTCTAACGCCCTCAAAATTTGATGTTTTACGTTTCAAGGCATGTAACGGAGTTGATAGTTTTAATGGCTCTCGAATTATTGCAGCTTTCATGTGACCCTTTCGAAATTTTGAGATATTTGGCAAGAAGTTTTAACTCAATCATTTTTGGAGCTATAATAATCGTTATACTCGTTGGAAGCTCGTCAAAATTTCTCTTTAACTATAAGCTCTTGGGCAATTAATTTTATTTTAAATCAGGCTGTTGAGAAAAAACAATGTAAAGAGGTTGCCAAGGACTTCACCCTTAGTTACCAATGTGTTCCTACGTTCACCAGAGTTTGTGTTAGGTACTATAACAAATCGATGGTCTTTACAAATCATGATTAAAGCAAAGGAATAATAAACCACTGTGCTGTCATATGCATTTTTTTAAAATGAAATGCAAGAAGCAATAGCCACCGAGGTAAAGGTCTCAGCTAACATTTCTGCGTAGGTTCTATTGAATTTTGGTGTAATCGGTTTATAGGTCACTCGATAGCCGATGTCAGGTAGGAATCGGATCCACAGGTAATTTCCTAACCTCGTTCTCCACGTCCTTCGACCCTCTGGGTGGCTCTAATTTGAAACTGGGGTCGCGTTCATTCTGCATTGTCGAGCACGAAACGGAACTGAAATAGCGACATATGTTCCAATGTAAATACCGTACCTATGCGGTTGGGGTTAATATTTCAATTATGTGCCATAGCATTTTTCGTGTTGTAACGGGTAGGGTCTGATATAAAATTCTATGGGTGAATTTTCTCTTGCCCAACATCTTGGAAGCCATAGTCAAACAAAACGAGTATATTTTATTCACCTTTTACTGTTCTTAGCTACTAATTTCCAAAAGGGGATATTTTTATTACAAGTTTCTTCTTCCGTTTTTCAGATCTCTTTTGGAGCGATGTCCCCTACGCTGAGTGATAGGAGTGAATTCCCTTATTTCTATAGAACAATCGCTCCAGATTCGTCTCATAATCCTGCCAGGATCGCTTTTCTCAAGAGATTTGCATGGGAAACTGTCACAGCCTTCAGCCAAAATGAAGATCTCTATTCGCTGGTAATTTTAATACTGGACTCAACATCAGTATTCGAGTTGCTTCTAAAAGCTAGGTGGTCATATTTCTCTATCAATGAGTTGTATTATTTTAAGGCGGTCAATGATTTGGTCACTGAACTAGAAACAGCGAATATCACATGTAAGGCGACCATCACCTTTGCTGAGACCGAGATTACAGAACAACTGAAAGCTCTCAAGGTGAGATTGACTTTTTATCTAATTGCGATTTCGGCACGTTATTATTTCCCCCTGATTTCTTATTGGACGAACTTATTGTCAAATTAGACATGAAAAATTTTCAGGACTGACACGACAAAGTTTCTTCTGAGAAAATCAAGCTGTTCGTCTTTCACTCGATTGTGAACATGAGAAACGACCAATTACTACTTGGGTCATTCTCCCATTTCATTCGAAATTGGGATTTATTTTTCCACGAAATGAAAATTAAGAAAATGTTTTTTTTCTTTTCGTGGATCCCTTTTGAATGGTCCACTGATTTTGCTTATGAAAAATTGAATCATAGAAAATTTTTCTTTAGGAGATACATGATCATGATTGAAATCACTGTGGTGAGGGATACAGATAAAGTGAGATAAAGTGAGGGAATTAGGGATGAGGGAATTAGGTTTTGGAGGATTTTCGGAGGTGCACCCCTCCCCATGATTTGAGAAGAATAAAAATAACAATGGAACTCTTTTCTACATTCGCAAACACTTCAATTAACGCAAAAATAAAATGAATTTAACTCACCTGAGTCAGAATATCGGCGGGTGAGGTAATTAGGCCTTTGACCGAACGGAGAGCGATTTCACTCTACACGTTATCACACAAACTGAGAAGGACAGAATTTTCCGATGCAACAGGTTCTCCTGAGTTTGGCGGGAACTTGACCAATATTACCAACAGTGCAAAACGTCTAAAACATGCTCTGGGAAGAGCAGGCGCCAAGTTCGAAAAAAGGTGAGGGAATTAGGGAAAACCTGATGGACACATGTTTGAAACTCTGTACACGTTTTGGTTGACATTTTGAAACGTCACCTATGGTACAGATTGTTACTCGAGAACATGAGTACACCACTAAAAAAAAAATCAAAACAGTTTGAGCTTTAGTATAGGTTTTATTCACTTGCAAAGATGACAATTTTGGTCGATGGACAGGTGAGGGAATTAGGTTTTGACATTTTGAACCAATTTTCGGGTATGAATTAAAAGTACAATCCATCCCAAATTTGACTGAAAAGCTAGATAAAAGTGTCCTGAAGCCACTCACTTAAAAAAAAATTTCAAGAATTTTTTCTAGGAAGCCACAGTCCGCTCAAAACACGATTTCCGATGAAACGGGAGAATGACCCACTTATCAATATAACGTACGATTATTTCTCGACGCTATATTCCTGAGATATATCGATCGACACGCTTTACATTGCTGGAGTGATGCAAATGTTTTGGTCCACTGAAGATAAAATATCGTATTCAGATTGGCACGCTCGAAGAAGCAGTAGGAAATGGAATTCATTACATTAATGCAGTACTAAAATTTCGTTTGATGTTCTACGGAAAACCGGAAAAATCGCGGAAAACTCTCAAATCTTAATATGGATGTAACGTGGCAATTCGGTTTTACCGATCCGTTCCGAGGTTAGTCAGATGAAAAAGTGCTATCAAACGTACACTCAATCATCTGCTTTCCCTAGCTCTTTTCGAAACGAGATCGTTCGTCGGTCTTTTCTAACGATTTTTTTTGTCGGTATCAATTTACAAGCCATCGGTTCACTTTGATCTACTCCAAAAGGCCGAAGAGCGCGATACTTCATTTATCGGAAGTAAATTGGAAAGCTGAAAGAATTGCTCTTCAAACCCTCCAGGTCTATTTCACTTTATCCTAGTCTTCAGGTTTTTCTAGAGAACATTCTTCAACAATAAGATGTTGGTAATTAATGGAAATTTCCATCAACCTGAAATGGCTATCTACGAAGTTTCAAATCCATCTCCAAGAAAAATATTACTGACTAGCCCTTGGAAAAAGGAGGAAAAGAACATCAGTGAATCAAGTAATATTGTTCCCACTATAATATGCCAAGTGTTATCATTTTAATTTTTTTTTTCGTAAGAATAGGAAATTTTTTAAATAAAACTCATGTATAAAATAATCGGAACCTGAAAGCAACGCACAACAAAAAGTCGGTCTGCTTGTATAGGTAAAATTACTCAAGCGGATGGTGTCATTGATCAAAAGTTATAAATAAACATAGCTTCGACCACTTCTATATGCAAAAGGTGCTGGGGACTTCACGGTTTATTCAGCAGACGGCTTGTAAAATTCAACAAGAGCCGCCGCGCCAAACGCTTCGAACCTATTTGCCTTCTATTGTTCCTACTTCCCGCAAATCACCTCTCGAGTAATGGTATTCATGGGGGAGACTGCATAATCCAATAGTAATGATGATCGATATTAATCGCATCTTCATTATAATCAGCCGAGTCAGTGATAGTGAATGCGTTCTTTGACATTTTAAGCTACCACAACCAAACAAAAAAGGGACCGCCAATTGACTTTCTTAAAACCATAACACGAATTATTTGGTTATTAAATACGTACAATTAACATTTTGAGACTTCAACTTGAGTGCGGTGTATTCCATATTTTTGCATTATGTCAATTTTCGAATTGGAAAAGCAGTTTATTTAATAATTAGAGAGCATAAAATAGTCGTACTTCGACTCCAGCATTGGAACGCTTTCGAAATGATTGCCATGAAATCTTGATGCACACAGATGCGGTGAGGTTCCACCTTCAAACTAATTTATGACTGTCCCCATTTTTGTTCATCAGATACGGCTGGACAAGGCGATCAAACTGCGTGGAGTCTATTTCGCTGAAAAATTTCAGCACATTATATGCCAAGGCAACAATATTTTTGTTCCAATGGTCTTTTGCCCGGTAAACTGCTGGGAACAAAATGGGCATGAGAGTCGCTTTGTTCTGGTTGAGCAGCGTTATGAAATAATCATTATTCCAGAAATACAGTGCTCTCTCTGCAACCTGGAAATGTGAACTGGTGATACAATTGGCGATCTTCTGAAAAAGCTGCGTTTGAACCCGGGCAAAAGTATCGGCCTCGACAATGTCCAATATTTCTTCGATGGTCGACAGAAAAATCACCTCTTTTTGGCTACATGTTTTTGGCCAGTATTTGAGCAAACGGGTGACCGTTAGGTCGGTGAGTGACGGGTCTTTGTCGAGAAACTGGACGACGCAGCAGACGAGCTGCGGATAGAACGTTGGCAGTTGATTCGTCTTGAAAAGCGGTACGAGTGCGTAGAGCAATGATTCTTTATGTTCGTAGCGAAGTGGTACATTATATCCGCTAATGATGCTTGCATAGATTTCGAGGAGCTCGCACAGCCCGTTCATAGGTTCCTGCTCTTGGACGACTCTGAAACAAAAGACCACTGGTTATGATTGTTAGGTGGTATATTTATTTCAGATGCAGAACCTCAACTCTCCAATAAGCTTCAATATCGATATGCTTTGCTGGAAGTACCTGTAGAACACGAAGTTCATCTGTTTTCTGATGTATGGCCGCCGCTGTAAAATCTTCGAATAGATTCTATGCAACAGCGTTCGCAACGCTTCACGTTCCATCGCATTTTCCACGTTGAACATTTCGAGAAGCGCCAAAACGAATTTTTCTGTCACGTATTTTTTTCCCAATTCGACGTTGAAGCTAGGGCATTCTAATATACGCGTGAATATTCTATAAACTGGAAACAGCAATGGCCAAAGAGGATCCATTCGCAATTCGTCATCTTCCAGTTCGATGTTATCCATATCCGAAGGTGGTAGAGGGCGGCAAACATCGGTCGAAAATAATCGGACGACCATCGCGAAAATTTGTTCGTTCACCCGACCATCATCTATGTCAACGAAAATTCGAATATCGTCCAGCATCTTGAATCGTACATCAGATTTGAACGGGTCATTTTCAACGGAAGACAAACTGTAAGCGGTGCAGCAAGCGAGTAAACCGTCGAGGCATTCTTTTTCTTTCGTAGTCAAAGTTTCGTCGCTCAAACCAACATTGACGTAAGAAGCTGGTTGGGCTTCCGTGATTAAAGGTCCCGGATCTTCAGATGTCTCTTGCAAGTTCGAAGTGTTGCTCACAGAATGCGAAATGTTGATAGTTTTTACTTTATTGGGCACACATTCCAATTTGACCGATTTCTTCTTTTTTCGATCGCGTTTCCCTGTGTCTTTCTCCTTCGATGACATCACCAATTTAACTTGGATCTTGACTAATGAATGAGTCAAACATTCTCATCATTGTCGATAAAAACAAGTATACAAAATACGACGACCGTTGGATACTCTCTAAGCTATATTCACTTTGGATTTATAGACGCATTGCTCGGTTATCTCAGGTTATAATTGGAATACGAAACTGCATCGTTCGCAATTTTACATTTAAAAACAAAAAGCAGCTTTTTAATATCTATTAATTTTTTGCGCGGGAGTTTGAATGATGTTGTTTGAAGTATAAGATGTAAAAACACATCATCAGTCGGTTTAAAATCCGTCTTAATTGTTCTCGTGATGATCCGATGTAATTCATTTTAATGATAATTTTTTGTATCATTATTTCAGGAGCTGGATACAAGAATTGTCATTGGAAGTTTCTCTCAAATCATCGCTCGCAAAGTTTTCTGCGAGGTAATAGAGATTTCTCATTATTACATTTGGTACAAATGGCAGTTAATGCATTACTTTCAGAATCTTTAGTTTTATTGCAAACATTTGGCAGAAAAATATCTTAGTGCGGCTCGATTTCATTCAATAAAAAATTACAAGATTGAAAATCACTTTGAGAAATCTCCTACTGACCTAACAACTTGCGGTTGTTTTTGTTTAAGGCTCATAAACTCGGGATTTATGGTGGTGACTACGCGTGGTTGTTACAAGGGCTTCCGGCTAACGGATGGTGGGAGGATCCGAGACCGTGCGGCTCCGACCTGAAATTAGCAGCCGAAGGCGTCATCCTAGTTACCAATTACAAACCTCAAACAGGTCAAGCTGCCTCCATATCTGGTCTTGTAAGTTACCTGGTTTTATAAATTCTGTAAAATAGACCGATAAAATAAATATTGATGGGATATATTAAATGGTTAAAACAAGGTTTTTTTTTTATTTTTTTGTTTTTGTTTTTTTTTTTTAATTAAATGAGAACTTCATTTGTATTGAAAAATAAAATTTCAATTATTTCAGCAATATTATGTTCATGAATTAGCAACAACATGGAACGTGGGGGGAGGTGATGTCCATTGACACTCTCACAATAAAGGCAGGAGTTGTATTTATAAAATCCTGTTCTGACGCAAATATTAATTACCTAATTGTTTGGTCAAATGTCCTGGATCTTTAGATGTCATCAAGTTCGACGCTTTGCTCAAGGAATGCGAAAGTTGATAGTTTCCCCATAATGGGGCACAGTTCCCATTTAATGCATTTCTTCTTTTCGCATTTCCCCCCATCAAACCTTAATTGCATCTTTTCTGGGTGTCTTATTTTCGAACTTTAATAAACTACTTCTTTTTACATTAAATTTTAGAGGGTAAAAATTGACCATTTTTATCAATAATTCGTCAATTAAATCGAAATTCCTGATGCAGTTAAATCGTACTATTTTGATTTTCGACCTTGATTTTTCGTGAGGGATAATGTCAAAATTTGACCTTTTCCGAAACCACGTTTTTCCGCAGTTGATCGCGTTTTTCTCGAAAAATTCTCACAACGCGATAAGATTTTATGAGCGCATTTTGTTCATGGATAAATTCTTTAAACGAAAAAGTACAAGAATTCGTTCGTTGGTCAATTTTTGCCGGAGCTAGAGCGGCCCGAAGCGAACACCCAAAAAACCGTAGTATACAATTGATTGAGAAACTGGGAATAGGTAATCAAATTTTGGTCATAGTGTCGTTCAATTGAGACAACTTCATCGGCTGGAAAAATCTTCTTTTTTTTTAATTAGGCCTCTGTTCAAATTTTATATCGCTTTGAAATTTTATGACCCTGTTTTTCGCGTTTTTTCACCTGTTTCCCGCCAATAACTTTTGAACCGACCACTTTTACATAGGTATATTACTCAGAGGCGAGAAAGAACCATCGAAATCCTACAATTTGGTGTATTTAATTATATTTTTATGTAATGTCCCCGCGGAGCTATTCGCGATCGAAGAAAACTCAAAACACGTTTTTTGACATAAAGTGGAATTTATCTCGAGAGCTATTAGATACGCTAGCCATTTTCTTATTTTTAATCGATTCTACGTTAAATTTCCTTCATTTTCTTCCACAGCACCTAATCGTTCCCATTTCGCGAACGTGACGAAAAAATCCCAAAGTTGAAACTTCAAAAGTATGAAAATCTAAAAAAATTCGAAAAGTATCAATTGTCGTAAGAATTTGATTGTTTTCACTTTAAATTCGAATTCTACGTCTAATTTCCTGTAGGAATCATTAATTAATCAAATTTGAACAGTACTGTAAGTATTTGCAACGGAATTTCAAAGTTGAAAAACGTAGGAGTGGCGTGGTATTAAACTGGAAAAACTGATAGTTGTCGTGAAATTTCCGCCGTTTTGACGTCATATTCGGATTCAGCGTTAAATTTCCTATAAGAATAGCTTTCAAAATCGCTTTAAAACGAAAATTTAATTTTTCACTATTACCGATGCCAGCGGAGCTCGGAATTTCGGCCGGCGAAAAACTCGATTTACGGAAAATAATTTCTCTGGCTCTGTTTAAATTTTTTTCACCAAATTTTTTGCTATGTACGTGTGTAAGGCGTTCAAATGAAGACTTCTGCATAATAAAACAATTGATTCACATTAATTTTGACCCCGAAAATCACTGTTAAAGTCCAATTTTTGAGCTTTTAAAAACCGAATTTTTTGGACCACTTGCAGATTTTTTCGAGAAATAAAAAAAATCACAAAAATACATCTTGGTAAGACACAACTTTCCTAAAAATTTCAGATTTTTATCTGTATTGAGAGACGAGTAAAAAATCGTTAACTGATCGGTTGAAAAAAATCGCAGGGGTACCCCTTGGATTTTTCGCGAAAAATTTTTTGCAATGGATTTCGCTCAAATTCAGCATAATGATAGTTGATGAGGTGTATATCAATAATATATGGTTCATTCTTTGTTTCTTTCGCACTAAATAGATGAAAATAACGTTTAAAGTTGAAAAATGTCATATTTTCGCGTTTAGTCTACCAATATTGTTGAATAACACAAAAACGGTTGAAAAATGGATAGGTACATTACATTAGGAAAGTGTGGGCAATTAAATTACCTATCTTTTGGTATATTGAAACATCTGAATTGACGACTTTTTGTCAGAGTTACCCACTGTGCAAGTTAATAATCTTGGAAAACTTGAAGTTGTTACGTCTAATTCTGCTACAACTTTGCTCCAGTTGAAAAACCCAATACTTTATGATACTAAGTACAATACAATCCCCACCACCTACAAACCAAATTATAGCAACTACTAAGCACTACCAACTATAAAAATAGCCAAAGAAACCCACTCTCCATACACAAGTAATAAACTACTACTACCTACCCATACCTATACTATATACCATATATATACTATATATAGGTGTGATAATGACACTACCCCCGAGTGATTTATGTAAGGCCCGAGAGGAGGGACTTCTGAAACACGACTTTCTAGGTGATATCGACTACGAACTCATCAAAGTAGTTAATACTAATTTATTAGCGTCAGTAAAAAATGGATTAGACAACTGTGGTGAATAAATAGAAAAACATTTACCTGGGATTTGAAAAATGATTTCGAGTTAAATAGAATGTTGTGCTATTTGCCTTATGACTATGGCACCCTCTTACCAAAACGACACCTGCATCTACAGCTCTGCGTTTTATATTTCTCAACCCACGATCATCCGGAACGGAAGAGTTGAAGAAAGGTAGAAATTGGGAGGGGTGAACGTATTACGGAAAATGGACGTTGCCCCTTTTATTGCCTACAATAATCCCTTCGGCAAATAACAATTTCCGATTCCGCACCCAAGTGGTCACATTGTCTAAGGTAAATACAGTGTCCTCCATTTATTAGGAGGCTTACTAGAAACTGGGTTCGAAAGTGGTAGTTAAGGGTGAGTAGTGAAAATACTAATGCAGAGGTAATGTAGTTAAGTGCTATAATTTCATTGGCTAGTGATGCACGAATACTGTAATTTTTCACTGATATCATCGCTTGGAAAATAGAACTCATCCATCTGTCGTTGCACGGACGAAAATGCCGATGTCAATCTAATGTCTCACTGTTATGTTTCGTGGACAATCATTATTCGTCTTTTCCGAGTCGTCACATTATTTGATTACCAGGGGGTACGAGGGGAAAAAATCCAGGCGACTCATTCTCCGATTCTTTATTTGCTGGCCGATCACTTTCGCCCGTTCGGACATTCTCAGGGCGACGTGAAACCATAGGGTCCACAGCTCACAATTTATATTCCGTTTCAAGGAAAGACCATTGTTCCAAAGAGAAAAATCGACTATGTTTTTGTTAATTTTATTTTTCTTCATCCTCGGCCATACGATAGTTTTCGGGACTAATTTCAGCCTGATTGATAAGTATTCTGTCACGTACCACCCGACTGATCCAATGACCCAATGGAAGTGGCAATTTGAAATTTGTTCCAGAGCAGTCGAGAATTCGAGGCTCAGATGGAGGGCTTGGTGAGCGGCTATGCGCATCAAACGTATGACGCTATTTGGGCCGCCACATTGGCGCTTGTGTCGGCGCAGAAGGTCAGAGATATTGTCGATTCACCTTACGAATCAAGAGAATTTGTCGACACCCTCGCAAGAAACATGGCGTCACTTAGTTTCTACGGAGTATCCGTAAGCAGATTTAATATCCCTGACGTCCTTGCTTCCCCTTCCGCTGATAACCATTTTGCAAATAATATCAATATTCTCTTGCGCACAACAAAAAGTATCTGTACTAATACGAAATTTGTATTTATCCATTATATAATCGAACTGTTATTATTTTCCATCAGGCTACGTATTCGGGAACTATTATGAGATTAGAAGATGAATTTGCTCATTCAGTAGCCTCAGATCGTACTAAGATCCGCCGTCTATCAAGACTTAGTTTTTGAAAAAAATTTCAGAAAACTGAAATCGGTAGAGTTGCACCATTTCTAACCAATTTCTTTTTAAATGACATTCTTAGGCTGTTGAGTTTAGAGGAAGGCAAGGACGTTCAATTTTACTTAATATGATCTCGAATATGTTTTTTCTTCTGTTTTTCTTTTTTATCATTTTCCCAGGGACCCGTTTCGTTCGATGGTCCAGACCGTGTAGGCATGTCTGCTTTTCACCAAGTTCAAGGTAGTGTATTTTTATTAGCGAACTATTTATGTCTCTTAACAAATTAAAAAATTACATGTCGGAATAGCTCAAGTAATCTTATAACAACTATAAGGGTTTATCAATCGCAGATAAAGCCGAGATCTACTAGCGTCACCAAGCAATTTTCTCGTGAGTGAGTATACGCAAAGTCGGCAAAGAATTAGGTCATCATTTCTGACGTATTTGTTCAAGCTATCAAAAATAGGAATGGTTCGTTCAAAGCCCTTCAAAAGTGCGGGACAATTTTCCATTGGGACCGTTATTCTTTTGGGGACCACCACTTGGAAAAAAATCACAAACGCTGAAATCAAGGAGAGCGAACTGTTCGGATGTCGACGGAAGGTTCTTTGTGTCGCAATCACAGTTAGTTGTTTTTGTAATAGGCTTGGAAAAAGCACCAATGCTTTCATCTCAAAACGATTCTGTGTACTGAAAACAGGTTAAACCGCCCCTCACAAAGACCACCTTGTCCTTCTAGAATGGTCAATTTGCAAAACTCGAAAACCATTTTGGGCTGCGATAGAAATGTTGAAGAAAGATCCTTTTCAATAGTGATATTCTAACAGCGCAGTAGCAACGGAATTGGTAGAATCAGTACTAAATAACGGTACGAGAATATGAAGTTCATAGTTAGTTTAAAAAATTTGAGTTTCGTTTTCCAAGTTTTTTTTTTTTTTTTTTTTTTTTTTTTTCAAACGTTCCGGGAGGGAGCAACTCATGCGGCCCACAAAGACTCATATTTTTCTCTTCCGGTTGAGTGCTTTGCGTGTACCCAGAAAGATCGAGTTCGAAAGAATCTCTAGCAAAACGATGAATGAACGAATTTCAGGTGAAATAATACGCATTTGGGTATCAGCACTGGAAAAACCATGACGAAACTGAAATGTGAAGTTGGAGTGAGATTTGACAGCTCGATATGATCGAGGTGTCCTTAGCTTCTCACTATGTGGATTGTGCACAAATTACGATTGATTTCTTTTCGTATACGATCGAGGGCATTCTTTGCATGTACTCAAAGAATTTTGCGTCTTTTGCGAGTACGTGGGTGCGTGCATTTCGATTTCGATTTTTCTTTACATTTTGTACGAATTAAGAAACATGCAAAGAACGATGAACAAAAGAGTATACTTTCTTGAGTAATACGTACGAAGGAAAAAACCTGGACGATTTTGTCATTTTGTTATTTATTTTTATTTTTTCTGTTGACAAGAATCCAGGAAAAAAAGTTTAATTTCTGGGTGGAATATTTTTTACTCAATGATGAAAACGCTCTCGGCTATATTTGCTGAATTTCCCACATGAATTTCCAAGGCCAATTTCACACATGAATTTTATCACACTGATGACCTTAAACGAATAGTTAACAGACATCCTTACATTATGATCAGGCACGTAACGAGTACTTGACGAGTTCAAAATTGGCACTTTTTCGTTCCACCCGAATAACGGGGCGCTGTTGCCCAATATAACTTTATTTGCGGTGATGGTAAAGTTTCCAACTTTTAGGAATACGGAATAAACCTCGAGAGAGCACCAACAATAACGAACTAGAGGTCGTGTTAGTGAGTTGGGTTCGTCATAAATAAGTTCCATCTAAGTGAATAATGTATAGGAGAAATATGATGATGAGTAAATCCTGCGTTACAAAACATGTTAAAGTTATAAACATGAAAACAAATTAACAACAAATAGATCTTTCTTCAAGAATACTGAGCCATGTAAATTGGAATCTTTTAGTTCTTCAGTTTTCCCGGGCTATGAAGTTAGATGAATTTTCCCAGAGTCTGAAGGGGATGCTGTAATACGAAATTGATTTTTAGTATCCAAAGTGATACAGTTTTTTTTCGGAATATCGAACAAGAGTTTTTAAACCAATTATTTACTCATATTCGAATTGAGGTAATATTTGGATATAAAGAAAATTGTCGTTGTCCGTACATTTCTATCGTTTCACGTACAGCGATGCAATTTCACTGAATTTCCCCGCTGTTTAATGGTTATGACGTGGGAAATTGATTTCGGGCAAGTTGCGCCCATTACGTAGATTAATGAAGAAAAGCCAAAGTAGTTAGCTGAACGTCCAAAGGGACCAGGCAAATATTTCTCCGTATTCACGTTTTGTTATCAACGCATAGTAAATTAACGAATTCCAATTAGCGTGCGGAAACTAAGCGATTCTTGCATCAGATAAAGTAATTCGAATTCTAAGAATACGATATGAATTCATTGTCCTTTTCACTTTAACATTATTCGGAAATTGCTGAATTACGACGTTAGGGCGATTACAATTAAACAGATTGAACCAGCTTGCGAAAAGACTGAGGAAAATGAAAATGACGTAAACATTTCTCATAATATATCCCTTTCAAGGCCTGTGAGAATCCTTCATTTTCTAAAAATCCATTTGGTTGATGTACTTTTAGAGGAGAGACATCTGCGACTAAATTTGTCACTGTTGAATGTGCTTTGAAACCTTTTTCCAACAGTTGCAGAGACGAATTTCATCTTCCGTCCAATGAAACGTCCTTATTTGTCAGTTAGAATCAAACCCAGTGCCCTAGAAGCTATTGAACTACTCGAAATTAATTATTCTTTGAAAAAAACAAAAAAAAAACACTTCTTTTTCACTAATTGTCTAATTAATTTGTTTTCATGGAAATGTAGAACACGAACAATACTCTTTGTGCTTCGGGAATCTTCTGAAGCTTTGTGATTCAGCTTTTCTTGCCTCTCGGCTGCTTTCTAACTCTAGTGGATTCTTAGTCTACTGAATGCGTGACGGAATGCCAATTTAGAGTGGAATGTTGGAAATACCTGATGCCTTCATGAGGACCAACTTGGTCGAAGTGGAATAAAATGTGTAAGCCACTTCGGTTTACATAGGTGCGATTCATTTCAAAGAGAGTCTTCTTAGCAAAATACAAAACCGGAAGGAAGTCCTCGAACTGCTATAAGCGGTTTATGTTTCATTATCTCCGCATTAAAAATTCAATTTTAATTATAGTAATCATTGCACAGGTGAATCTTGATAAAAGAAATAATAAATTTAATCAAATTTTTACTTCTACTTATTTCGGTTGAAGTTTTGTGTTTAAGGGGAGACAGTAATTTCAACTCATTGACCAAAATTCTACTTTTACCTTGAGAGCTTCCGCCACTTAAGGTTCCGTAGGATAGTAAACGTACACCTGTATAATATAGGTTACCAATCTCTTTATTCACGTTGACACATAATGTAGTATATTCGCAATATATTACAAATCGTATATTAGTGGGTACATTTCTACATTATTGGCAGATTTCGATGACATAGTGCATTCGATGTCTCAGTGAATTGACGTAATGTAAACGTCGGTATATTTACCCATAGAACGGAATTGGGGCACGAGACTAGGAGCGATTGTCTTGATATATCTACAGTTCGGTTTGAATACCATGGATTATTCCCGTTTTAGATCTCTTCAGGAGCACTTAAACACAAGATAGCTGATTCTCTCGTATATAATTATGATGAAGTGTATGTTGCCTAATAGTCTGCTAGCTATTGCTACGTATCGTATAGTGTGGTTCAGCCATGTCGCATGCGTTACAGGAGGAAAAGCGGTCATGATAGCGGTCTACGATCCACACGCAGCCGTGCTAGACATGAACTGCCCCGAATGCGTTGCTCCAGCTTGGCCCGGTGGTCAGGTACCGTCTACAAATTCACGTCAACTGATACCATCATAAATCAGCGTTCTCCCCTTTGCAATATACCTCACCGAAAGATGCCATGGCGTTTCGTTGAACATTTATTAAACTGTTAAGGGTGACAAGGTGTTTCTATTGGATTAATAAATCAATCATTGGATATTAATGTTGACGTGAAAAGAGTATTGAAGAGTATACGTAATTGATTCAGTTTGTTTTTGTGCCCGCTTCAAGAGAGCAGTTCTCATTTATTCGTTGTTGAGATTGAGGGGGAGAAAACCATGGCGACTAGTTCTCCTGATTTTTATTATTAGCCTGCCAAGCACTTTCGCCTCTTGGGGCATCATCAGGACTTCGTAGTACCATTACAAGGTATTCACGGGGCCGTGGATTTTTTCGTAGAATTTTCGCCCCATCGGGCATCAGTAGTCAAACGTCGATGGTTCGGAACTAGAAATTCAAACAATGTCCAAACAAAGAAGTTGTCTTTTTCTCAAATCCGAGCGCCATCGAGTAATTAAATAATACAGCTGCATCCCTGGAAATACTAGAAGACGTGAGTCCTAAATATTGGACTAAACCACATCTTAAAAATACTGATTCGTAACTAGTTACCCTCTCGAAAGAAAACGTTATAAAATATTTTGAAATTCCTTGGGAAAAATTTGGATCAGTATTTCAGCTGTTCGTCATTTTTAGGTGCCGACAGGGAAGCGGTATTTTCTACTTCGAACCGAGACGGTTCAGCCGATGGCATTTATGGGGATCGCATCCGTGGCTACATTCGGTATGTGTCTAGCACTCGGGTTCCTCTTGATCAACCTCCATTTTCGACGCCACAAGTAAGCTTCATCTTATGAACAAATGTTTGCATTATAACATACAACTCGTGTGCATTAGAAATTCTCATACCTATCATAAGCTAGGTCAAACCGTTTGATACGCTCGTATTCCGACGAAATAGTAATTCGAATTGTAATCATTATGTATTCCATACTGAGTTCTAAACTGCAGCATGCGTGAAATATTAAGACATTGAATGCTTCCACTTAATATTCTAGTCAGGATCTAGGAACAAGAGTACGCCATCCGTGGTGGTTGACGATGATGGAGCGGATTCACAGAGGAAAAGTTCATAGGAAAAGGCTGCTAGAAAAATTGAACATCCCTTCAGTTGTGACGGACGGGTGCTTGTGAGTTTCTTAGTAGTGCTCTGAGTGAACCAGCAATATTCTTCAGGTACTTACCGGTTTCAGAAAATATTATTATTTTTCGATTGCCAGTAGGCGGTTCTATAGAATTCTACGTTCTACGTAGAATCGAGAGTTATTTTTTTGATGGGGTGGTTAAAAAATTGGTGGTTTCAAAATTACTCAGTGCCGGCATAATCAGTACCAGCGAATACCAAACGGAAACAAACGCGTCAACAAACCGTCTGATTGGAAAGGGTTCGACCTTTAAAATCGATCGATTCACAGTGAACCGGAAGGAGTTTGAAATCCAGGTCGCTTACGCGGTGGAAACTGCTCTACCGCTCGGGTTACAGCAGATGCTGTGCTGGACCGAATGTTTAGTTGAGTGTGGTTCCTCCTTCCGCTCTGGGCGAGAGAGTGCGGCATTGCTGGGAGAGAACCACAGGCGCGGAAGGATCCGTCTTGCTAAGGATCATTAGGCTTTATTGAAATTATTCGGTGGAAACTGAGTAGGTACGAATCGTGATCATCGAGAGGACAATCAGCTATCTGAATTCAGTTCGACAAAGTTCCGATGATGACGTATCTGTACCCAAGAATTTCAGAAAGGATTCAATCGAAACGGATCAATACGCTGTCGTCGTAAATATTCGAAAGCGAACGGGTGAAATAGAACAATGCGTAACGAGTTGAACAGAGTGCAAGTTTCCTCTCGAGTCGTAATAGTCGGGGATGAACTTCAAATGAGAATGCCAAAAGTGAAAATGAGTTGGGGGAAAGTTTTCGTTTCAATTCCTCCAAGTCGAACGTACGAACGTTGGTGTTTTCACACACCAAAAGTATTGTATAGAGCGCCTTTAGCATCCGTCGAATCTATCTGGGCAAATCAGCAAGACATGGAAGGAATTGAACAGTGCAGTCTCGAGGACAAAGCTTTCGCCTAAAGTTCCAATGATGGATGAATTCGCGCGGAAGAGATAACTCAACTGGTATTGATTTTGACACGCGTTCGGCTATGTACACGGCCGGGATCTACTATAAAGGGAGCAAAGGTTTATTAGTCAAGTTCCTTGGGCCCTTTGTAACAGAGTTGAACGGAGTACGTTTTGCTGTTGGAGTGAATTTAATGGCTCAACGCGAAAATCGTCCTAAATCGCCTCCTTTACACACACATAGATCACTTCACCAGTCCTGAAATGACTCCTTCAGCTTATCCTTTAATTCCGTTTAAATCCAAGTCCAATTTTATTATAGTTTGTAGATTATGATGGGATGATAATAATTTTCTACATGAATGAAATAGAACCTATATGCACTCCTAAAAAAATCTGGTTTTCGATATTCTTCCGATATTCTGGCCATTGAATTCGTGTTCGTATTCAGCGATTATGAGATCATGTGCAAGTTAATAAAATCATAGCTGAATCAAAACTTAACGGTAAGATAGCAAAGCATTAAGAATTCCGTTTAAATTTTCGTCAGGGCCGATTCGTCTGTGCTGTGTGAGCTGAATTAAGTGTGTTACGAACGATCCTATTGATTGTCACTTGATAATGATTGAGAGGCGGTGTCAGGTGAAATACATACATAGTCGAGATGTCGGTAGCTCGGCTCTAACTCCCAACCAACTCCGAACAGAGCGACGAGCTAAACCGTTGAACATGGCTAAGAGGCTTGGAGACGATTTGGATGTGGTTGGAGCTAATCAAACACGCCGAGGATCTCGGCAACGACTTCCCTAACGAGGATTCACAGGAAACAGCTTCAGAGGTCCTATAGTTTCAACAGATCTTCGTCACCATTAAGCTGAAATATGGTCGAGAAAACAGAAACAATCAAACAGTTTATCGCAGTTTTCAAAACTATAATCTTGTAGAGGCAATGGATCTACTCGACTGGAACAGTATTTCGCGTGGTACTATAATCCAAGTTTGTCGAGTTATTTCTTATTAGATGCTTCTCATTTTTCATCGATGCTAATTAATTTAAAACATAAACGAAAGCATTGTTTTCATTTCCATGTTTACGAAGTAAATGGAAGTATTGTTATCGTCCAAAATGTCGGAGTGGTGGTTAATTCGAAAGAAGTAAACTAAACAAACAGGTATGTATCTTTGAGTAGATCTGTCCGTGCCCCTGTGGTCGAAAAGTGACAAAAGTTGCCATATTATCTCTGTGAAGAAAGAATGAAATTCAACGAAAATGTTCTCCAACTGAATGTGAAAATTAGCCATATCTGGATCTTGAATAACACGCAGAACTTCCGAATTATGCACGTTCGAAGTTTTTTTTGAATTAAATTTTTTTCAAGCCAAATGAACCCTGAAGTATGAAGCATAAAGTTTTTAACGCTTAAGGTCTTAAAATGTTTCTTACAGCGAGTGAATGATGTCGGATTTTTATCGACTAGGTAACACACCGTACTTCCGCTTTATTCGCATATTGATTGCATAATGGTTTTTACAGACCGCGAAAATTAATATATTTGAAAGCTCAAGGTGTAGAAATGTTTATTATTTCTACCAGTGGATGAAGCTCTTATCGTTGGTGCTACACACCGTACTTCCACGTGATTCGCATTTTTCATTATTTTACGCGTGTTGTTTTATTTTTATTCTTTGGTTCTTCTTGATGCAGCGAAAATGATCCATTTCACAAAAACATTTACTGTATCGTTAGGCTCACAGAGCGTGACTCTGAAATATTATAATTCGTGCATTTATCGGTTTTTTGCGTCTCTTGGTTAGTTTTGTATTACGTTGCAGCCTTTGAATAAATTTCTCGATTTTATAATTGTTTACACCGGTCTGCCGACTAAAACATGGAAAAACTGTGTGATCTATGCACCCACTGGTTTTGACACGCCATGTTACAGAGAGTTTAACGCAGAATCAGAATTCGAGGTAGAAAAATCAGCAATCTATTGATGACTAATTGTGTATTGATGACTATTTTTCTATCACGAGCTACAATTATTTTGTTCGAAGGTACATCAAGCTGTCCAGCCCCAAGTTGAACAATGTAGCTGGAGTTGGCTGTGTCCTCGTTTACACGGCTGTCATACTTCTTGGATTAGACAGCTCCACGCTTCCATCAACGAAAATCTTTCCAACCGTTTGCACAGTGAGCTGGATACCTTGTATTTGAAATTTCATCGTCATGCTATCCATTCCTGACCATTAACGTGGTAGTGTGATGAAAGATTTTGCACTTTAATTATTCATATAAAGTGTGCATATTTTTCCAAACGTATGGCGTCTCGCGCTTTGTTGAATGCAAAATACTTTGATCCTCGGCCGTAGCACAAACTCTTCGTGCTAGCTATGCAAATCTTTCGAAATGTGGATACTTAGCAGCTTGCCGTTTATTTGCAATGAAAATCAATTCAAGCTCACGGCAGATTATCTTTGACTTCTAGCGAATCTCCTTAGTGCATTAATCGATCTCTTGCCCTCAAACGCAAATTTTCGGCTTCCAGGCCAGGGTCTACCTACTTTCCGCTGGCTTTTCGATGGCTTTCGGTTCGATGTTCGCTAAAACTTATCGAGTTCATCGCATATTCACGAGGAACGCAAGGGGAGTTAAAAATAAGGTATGCTCTAGATGAAAAATGTCGACAAAGAACTTTCACCCTCGTTATAAAAGAATATCAGAGAGATATTTTTTTGTTGTTTTTCTTGTCTATATTAATACTGCTTGCGGTGTATCGTCTATATTTTAAAGTTAGGGGGATCAATTTCACCAACTATAGTTTTAGTTCATACTTCATAAAATAATGTGAAAATAAAATGATTTTTTTTTACCATGTGTTGTCATTCCAGTGGTATTTAATAATAGGCAAGAATCCATTTAAAAGAAAGAATTTGAATAAAACACAAAAATGTTTGTGATTGCACTGGCAAAACAATCCAGCAAAGAATAGCTCTCAAGCTATTCCAAGTAGGGGTAGCAAATCAATTATTCAAATTCTTTCTTTGCTTGCATTCCAGCTATTACAAGATACGCAGCTTATATCCCTGATTTGCGTCCTCCTCGTTGTTGACGGGCTTATTGTGACACTATGGGTTACCATTGATCCAATCGAACGCCAACTAAGAAATTTGTCTATGGAAGTGTCAATGTCTGACCGAAGCATCGTTTATCAATCACAGGTGAGCAGTTTGTCTGACGGACAGAAATGTAAAATGAATTCTTTCTTTTTATCAACAATTTTCAAAATAAGGCGACAAACGATAGACGAGAATGATATCAGTGGTGAAGTTTAATGGAAAATACTCCAAGAAAATATTTTGTAAAGTTCGTGAAAATGAGATTGTAAAAATAAAAATTACGAGTTTTAAAATAAAATCCTACAACTAAACAATTTCAATTACGTAACAGTATTGTTCTAACCTGACATTAGTTCGTTTCACGATCGCTATCTACCTGCCGACTCAATGCTTAATTGTCCTTGGGCAGTACTAAGAAAGAAACAGTTTCAATTTCCTAGCATCTCAACGGTGTGAAAAAGAGGAGCCAAACAAAGTTTAAATAATGAGAAAGAAGGGCATTCAACTCGGCCATTGAAAAGCTGTACGATTGAATAAGGGTACAAAAGGATACCATTTGACGGTATTGAATCAAGTGCTATTGATTGTTCTGCTATCGTCGTTTTTTCTTCCATCGCCATCTAACGAGATTCGCCTGTTGGTTTGGGAGTTGTTTTTGAAAGCCAAATTATTCTTCGCTGGCAAAATCGTTCCTCGTTCCATAATATTTTTGAATTTACCGATGTTCTTCTCTCGAAGGTTGAAATTTGTTCTTCGCTGTTCATACACAACTGGTTGGGAGCGCTATACGTTTACAAAGGCCTGATGCTCACCGTTGGCGTTTATATGGCATGGGAAACAAGGTCGGTCGAAGTCTTAAATTTTTGATGAGTAAATTTATCGATTCGAAACCAGTAGTGAGACTCATATCTTCAAAACTCCTACTTTTCTACTTTTATCGCTAAAAATGTGGGATATGGAGGATAGAATTTATAAGTGTTATTCTTGTAATGTCCCTGTTTTATATAACTCTCTTTGTAATAAATTTTAACCCACTTTTCAAATCAGCTTTTTCTTTTTAATTTTTTTTTCGGGCGTGGAAGTGTTTTTTTTTTTTCTTCGCATTTGAACACCGTAATACGTTGAGACGCTATGTATTTTAGGTGAACTATCCTCTCTCTTTTCTAAACACAATAAATTAAACCCGGTTGCATATTTGGTTTCGAATCTTTGTTTAAAGAACCGCTATTAGGTTAACACATATATATACATATAGATTTTTAAAACAATTAATTTTGTATGTTTTGTGAACAGGCACGTTAAAATCCCAGCATTGAACGACTCGCAATACATAGGCTTGAGCGTGTACAGCGTTGTGATCACAAGCGTTCTTGTAGTCGTACTGGCCAATCTCGTCTCCGAACGTGTGACGCTCGCCTTCCTTTGCATATCGTTGCCGATCCTAGTCTCAACGACGGGCTCGCTTTGCCTACTCTTTGTACCTAAGCTCTACGAACTGTTCGTCCATCGCGACAACCCGAACAGAACTGATCCTGTTATGCAGAGTATGGGGCTCAAGATCGAGTGCAATACCAGAAGGTGATTAATTTGAAGATGAATCGGGATGAATGGTTAATGATTGAAAGATATAGCAAGGCTTAAAAAGGCACAATTTATCGGTACGACGGCTAAGCGCCCCTGGCGGCTCCTCCACCCGACTCCTGTCGGAGGGCTCCTCCCTCACACCCCTGGGCGCAGCCCCTCCTGCCGTGCATCAAACCGGCTTTCGTCGGTGTGATAGACGAAAACGTAGCAATATAATTTTTATCGTTACACAACTTTGCTCTAGCTGTGAGAGTATTTTAAAACTCTTTACTCCGACTCGTATATCTGATCCTATTGGAAAACAAATTTTGTACGAAAGAAGCATTTAAGGTAATATTTGACCATATTTGACAGCGGTCCCTTCTTTGTCAGCAGTGTCTTAAAAGGTCATTCGGCTCTTTTGTTTTTAGGTTCCTGACAGACGACCGAAGAGAGCTGTATTTTCGGGTAGAAGTGCAAAACAGGGTGTATCGCCGGGAGCTGCAGCTGTTGGATAGTGAAATTCTCAAATTAGAAAAGCAGTTGAGCTTCGAAGGATCGTCGACTAGTTCTGTTTCCTCACCGCCACTCAGGGTAGGTGCATTTCATTAATAGTACTATTAATAAAAAGAAGAATAACTTCTAAAGTACCTATATAAAAAAATCGAACTTGGATTTTTCTTGGCTGAAGAATTAAGAAAGCTTTGGATTTTTCAATTTCAGAACGACCCAGAAGACATCCTGGAAATGTTGCCTTTCCCTATGCCCACAGCGCCCAGGGGTAAATCACCAAGCGTCAGCAGCGGAATTCCAGTATTACTGCTGTCTGTGCTTCCGCCTGTCATCCCACGAGCAAGCTGGCCTTCAGAGGACGCCAGTCAACGACTGAGGCCACGTGTTACCTTTCATTCCGAGTCTAAACTCAATGAAAAGCAAAGTATATTCGACCCAATTACGCCTTTGAGAGCAAATAACTCTCAAGGCAATCATTCCAACAAGGTGTCCATGTTTGGCAAGATACTGAATATGATTTACCCAGGTGCAACAATGAGAAAGTCTTCAGCACCTGCAGGTTTTGTATCAGCTTTCAAAGCGCACGTTGAATATTTCGCGTCCAACCTACCGAGTAATAAGAGTGCCTCAGAAAGTTGTGAATCGTCAATCAACGGTAGTAAATCGTGGGCGACCGTCAAAGCTCCCTATATTGTTTCTGATGATTCTTCCAACCTCGGCCAAGGGAACTCTGGATCACTTGGGTTTGGAGAAAATTTGGTATCAAGTGACTGCGAGGAAGACGATGAAGAAAAAGCTATTGCTCATAGAAGAAGATCTAGACGAGGGCAAGCCAGATCTGTACAGTCATTGTCGCATCATCATATTCCCGTCGTTACATTCGATCCAGCCTGTGAGAAGCAAAGATCCCAACCGAGTCTCAGTAGCTGGAGAGACCGGGTTCCCAAAGGATCGCCTCGATTCCCGCACAGAATTTCGCCAACCGTAAGTTTGGAGACTCTCCAAGAGCGATATCTCACACTCAAACGGCAGACATTTCTTAACTCCATACGCCAAGAGCCTGAAGGTCGGGATGCCGAACAATTACCTCTTCCTCCAGAACAACCCACTGATTCTGCACTGGTTCATGATGAGGATGGAAGCCCAATCAGCTCATGTACAGATGACACTAAATAGAATACTGATTGGCATGGGATAATGCCATTTTTTCAATCAACATAGATCCTCAATCAGGTTTTACTTACCTTTCGATATCTCCTAGGCTTGGCTTCACAAGAGTCTCATGTATATTCTGAGCAATGGCACACCACTAAAATCTGAGAGCGTTTAAATGATACCAAACTTCTGTAATCTGATATTTTGGAAACTGTATCCCTACATCCTGTGGTTTAGTAGCAAGTGGAATTAATTGAAGCTCAATATTATAAGTAATCCGACCAGTTATCCTGAACTTGTTGAGGACAACTGGTAGTGAAACATTTATTATCGGGCCTATGTGATGAGGACATGTTCATTTACCAAAAAACGGCGGCAAAGAAGTGACTCTAGCAAGTCACTGGTATTATTACCCTCTTTTGTACTGAGCCGACAACATCTGCATGAGATTTATAAATTTCCTTCGACGTTATGCGTGCACTTGCTTTTTCCAAACAAAGTGGGCATTATGCTCCACGAAACCTTCAATGTGGTAGAACGCGTGACGGCCTAGTGGCTATTCTTGAAATCCATGAAATCCATGTAGGTACCATCCCTTAGTTCTAGGTTGTGAACCTAATCTGATATAAAGTAATAGGTTGTGAATAAATTGTCAGTATAAAATTTTTTTCTTCGAAAACAACAAAATTCTTCGATGACCTCCTGTACATAAATGTGTGTTCTTACGGATGATTATCATACCGGCTTTTGCTATCTTGTTCAGAGCGATTAAATGTTTATGAGGGACCTTTGTACAATAGTGAGACTGCATTATGATGCATTTACATCCGTAAATAATTAAGTGGTTCTAAACGCTGATATTCAGAGATGCGTACGCAATAAATTGTTAACGATCGAATAAAATGTCTATATAGCAGACGGGCATGTACCCACTACTCTATGAAAATCCCATCCCGTTTCCGGCTATTCTTCAAATATACCTCACTGGGTGAGACTTGTTCTCATGAAAAGCAGGTTGAGACATCGAACTTGCAACAATTGACTTCTCTGGGTATTATTGCGACGTATTGCCACGTATTGTTGCTAAGTGTCGAACTTGGAGCAAAAATGTTATCACCTTCAGAAGAAGAAAAAGTTTGCTAGGCGAAATACTTGCCTTTTCACCTAATCCTTTGCTAGGTGGAAAAAGTGGTGAAGCCTTTTGAGGTCTGCCCGCTTTCAATTGGTCGTAAATGTAGTCACCAGAAGGGTGTATTTCTGTGATTTAGAAATTTCGCGAGTGATAAATCCATTCGGCTTAGCTAAGCACCCGAAAGACTCACTATGAAGCCTATAACGAAGAAAAGCTGTACGGCAGCTATCCTGCTCGCCTATTAGTCGAGTTTTCCCCACAAATGTGGCACTTCGTTGTTCACTAGATTTTTACTGCAACTCTGGATTAAAGGATAGGTTTGAAATTTCTTTCACTAACAGGTCGAGATCCCAGATGATCTGCCCATTGTTTAGGAATGCGCAGGAAATAGTTGATCACCAGTGTTGAGTATTTTTAAATTTATTAAATTATATTACGGGTTTTTTAAGACTTCTCGTGGTCGAACAAAATTCTTTCATCCGTTGGAAATAATTACAAATTAAAACGCTTTAGAAAACAGTAGGCCAATATCATATTGCCGTTGAGAGAATAATTTATTAGTTGGAACTCCTTGACAAACACAAGAAGCCGTCTCTCTCATTTATCTAGGAATTCGTTGAAAAAAATCTCGCAGATATACTCAAACAAATCTAATTTCATTCGTCTTTCGTTTTTCAGCATTGAGGTTGAAAGAAAAAAAGAAAGCTGAGAAGATGATGCTCTATGCTGACACATTCTTTTATAATACAAATGGACACATCATGTTGATGTGATTGAGGATATTTTTTTCTGTCATCATTAAAGATAGGTACCTCATGCTAAGATATATACATAATCTATTAGGTACATCAACTTTCGTGATACAACTATTCTCCATTTAGTCTTCCTGAAAAATCGCCCATACATGAAAGAAATGACATTGTAACAAATGCACCATTTTTAGAATATATTTTCCTACTCCATTACTTAATTAAAAGAAATACATAACTCACAATCCAATATTGTTTTCATTTAAATTTTTTAATGTTGTAGAAAAAGGATGATCTGTGATCTTCAATTGCTGACATCAATTTTTTTGTTTTCTCTTACTTCCATTATTACGTTTATACAACTTGAGCCGTGATCATCGTGTGCAACATCGACGATGAAAATCACACGTAGAAAGATCCGTCTACCAACAACTAAACAGAAAGCGCAGAAACTACACACTAGTTCGAAGAAACTTGTGGTAAGCAAGCGGTTACAAAATGTGGTCTCAGTTGTGATGCACAGCAAAAAGATGATACTCGAAATAGGTAAGAGCGAATTCCGTAATAATTATCGCCAATTTTACAGATTTTTTCTCGATCAATTCCCAAAAATTTGAACGCGATTTTCATTTTCGCATTAATTTTATTGCTCAACTTCCAGTAAATAATATAAATTTTATTCAACAAGGAATTCAGCTCCTTAAAATAAGACGATACTCGTTTTGAACCATTGTATTTTTAGACCAAAACATGTTTCTACAAACCAGACCGAATATTATTCGCAGCTTTTTGTTATGCAAAATAAACGATTCCTAACGCGTAAAAAAATAATAATAACATAAATTATCATAACATTCTCAGTCTTGAATGGTAAAGAAACCAGAAAACCAACTTAACATAAGAACTAAAAATAAATCAAGTCAGTTTCACATTTTGAATCTTTTGTGAAAAATATGGAGAAAGGAAATTATAATGAGATCACAAACTAAATAGCGCGCTATCTCAAACGTATGACTATCAAGTCAATCGACATCGTAAAAATCGAAAACGATTGTTGAAAGGAAAATGTTAAAACTTAAAAAGAAACAGTTTTTTCTAAATCTTTCGAGTGAGGAGGCTAAGAGAAACTGAAAAATCGTACGATCCGGGATATTCTCAAAAATCAGGAGATGTTGGCTTTTTTATCAACATTTTTACCGATTGTAACCAACAGCCACCGATTGTTTTCTTTTTTGCGAATTTTAGCAGAAAACGATGTTACTATTAAGTATAATTGATAACTCAGTTGTGAAATATTTTCAACCGATCGGTACTCTAAGGAGCCAATTTTCCCTTTTGTCTCGGTGCTCCCATGTAACTCGAGTTTTAAATGACGGACTTCCAAATTATGGCATTTCCTCCCCACTACGATTGAATCTAGAGTTATCCAATTGAACGCCATTCAATTAAAAAAATCCAGTAAACGATTTATTATTATTAATTTATTTTTTGCGAAAGATGCCATTACTTCCTTTTTTTGAAAAATCCCCAAATTAAATAAACGTTCATAAAAGCTGTAACGGTCAGCGAGGTTGTGTAAGAACTTGAATTTTTGACGCACGTTATCTTTTCAGGATATCTGAAGAAAATGAGACATTTTCGCGATGAAAATAACCATTGACAGCATTCTCACACGTCTTGTTTGAATATTTGTCGAGTCAAAGACCTTCAAGAAGATGTACAACTTGTAAGTTATAAAGTTTCTTAGTTATCTCACCGCTTCTTGCAGTCCTGACCGATTAAATTTTTTGTTCAAATATTTTAATATCAGATATTTTCCAACAATTATCAATTGATTAACTTACACTCGCCAGGACGGAGAAAAACGTGAACGAGAAAGAGATCATCAAAGAGATCGCTAACGAGTTTCTTTCCAAATAGTTTTCACTTAGCGCTACTCACTCGCTTTAACACGCCATTGGAAAAGATTCCATTCAAATCACGATCGATAGATTTCAGCGAGCTAACACTTGCGAACTAATAACATAATAGAAATAATTTACACGACGTAAAAAATAGACGAAAAATAAATAGACTCTACTATGCACAAAATTTGTACTTAAAAACAAACACCTATCGTAGTATTGCACTTGAACGATGCTCATCAGCTGTAACTACTAAAAAGTGATTAAGTTCGTGTCGCTGAACGAGAATATTCCCTAATGAACAACTAAGTTTAGAATGTGTAATTGGTTGTGGGCTCAGCCCTATTCAGTGACACAAGTTACCGTTTATCAAGACAAAGAAAGGACATTTCAAGGCGACTTTATGAAAAACAAAACATTCAGTAACTCGGTGATAATTTTTCCATGGCTCTGGCGCTGCCCACTATTTTTAATGATATTTAACCGAACTGGACCTTATTCTTCTTGAAAACAAGGCGCGCAATTTTTGACGATTGTATTAAAAAATCACGCAAATCTCCATATCTCGCCAGGACATTAAGTAGATTATGCACCGTCAAAGTTCAAATATTGCGGTAAATAAATTACTTGAAGGCTATGTTATGGCACTTGTAATAGAAGTCATTTTTGAAACAATAGGAACAACGAAATGGAACCCAAATAATCACACAAACAATCCTTCTTGCCCCTTGTAAATATCATTTTTCACGCATACTTTTTTTACCGTTAAAAAACAAAAGGGATTGAGCTGTCTCAAGTTCGAAAGAGAACTATTTCAAAACTAAATATAAAAAATCTCAAATCCATTTTTGATACAATCTAATTGAAGGAAAATGATTTTGATGTACCAGCTCAATCCTTCTTGTGTAACGTGCGTTTTCTAGCCCTTTATTCCGCATTCAATGGCCGAATTTCCTCACTACTCTTGCTAAAAGAGGCGCGTTGGCAATAAATAAAAACCGATTAAAAAAAGACGACCCTGACAATCACGATGACACATCCTTTCCTAATAGTAAGTAAATAAATAATACAAAATAAATTCAAATAAAATACAAGGTAATCTCATTGACACTAAAGCCGTCGACATATCGGCAATTTTTCTTCTCCCCGTTCACATAAGTGCGTTCAACTGCCATTATTGAGGGATCTGTAAAGCGTTAGAATTTCAATCCTTACCAATATAAATTTACATTACATAGTTATCGATCGCTAAACGTACGCAACATCGTTATCAAAACAACATTTTGGTAAAACAATTTTGGGAATCGACATGATGCGGTAAACGGCCATAGAACCTCCGCCGCGGAAATTTATAATTATAATCATTTCGAAAATTTGAAGTTTGTCTACCCGCTAAATTGGGCGAAATAGTCTATGCGGAGCTAAACGTAATTTATCAGAAAGACGGTTTTGCTTAATACTTGAACTGAGCACAGACAAAAATTGTTCCGACGAGTTTTGAAGAGAGTTTTTCGTCTTCCTGCTTTTTGTTTTAAAAGATCATAGATAGCCATGTTTAAAGATCATTATCGTGAATTACGGTAGCCTATAAATTTTTGAAATAATTCTCTTTTTTTTTACGACGATGCTACTGAGGCCAAGTCCCGTGCTGACTCCACTAGGGGGCAACACCTGCATTCTTAATATCATCGCTACTGCCAAAATATACAATATTATTGTACTCAATGTCTCTATAAATTAGTTTAGTTGGAAAAATTTGTTTTCTTTTTACTCTCCCGTGTTGAAAATTTCCATTATTAATAACGTGCACTGTGCATAAATATTCTATTTTACATGCTTTACAATGCTTCTTTTTCTCCTTTATTATTATATTTTTCTTCACTTTAATACTGAGTAACAATGTACACCACCTCCGTCGTGAAAAAACGGAAAACAAAGGAAACGACTCGAAATGACGGAATGTTTTCAATTATCGTCAACGTGAAAATTTTATAGTGAACGGTAATTTTGGTCTTGAGTTCAGAAATGAATCGATCTTACTATTGAAATGACCTCTTACGTGTAATTGACAGTCGCAAGTTCTCAGTTCAATTACAAGCAGTAAAAGGAATTGTTCTCAATAATAGACGTTGAACTTGGAGGTTCAGATAGGTAGGTACTTATTCCCTTAGATATATACACATAATTATGTATTATGCATATATATAAAACTATACGCTTATTGTAGTAATTAAAGTTATATTATACGCATTCAGAAATTGTTGATCTTTGGAGTGCAAACTACTACATGAAATAGTCTTTAATCATTTGCATTGGGTAAATGAGTAAATTAGCAATATTGGTTCAGGTTGGCCTAGGGGAGGGGAGGGCGATAAGGTAAAAATAAAATAAAAAATCGAGGATTTTATCGGAATGCCTGACACATAAAAATAGCGAAAACCAACAGCTTATAGAATAGGATAAAACTAAATATAACCTATATGTTATTTTTATACATTTTATACAGTCGCACTTTCATGTATCAGGCAAGAGAGTCATTTTTAATTTATAAAATTCATTGTTCCGAATGAATTGGAGCACGAGTACGTCGTCGTGCGAAGTTAGAACCGAGCAAGCGAGTTAATGAGTTTTTCAAATACTTGTTCCATTGTTCACCGTATATAATAGTCTTTCAATAAATTGATTTTTGATTTTTACAAGTTGAAAATTAGCCGGAGCTGAACGATTAGGCATTTAAGGTTTCGTCAGGGTGAAATTTATACATGGCAGATAAAAATAGATGGACGTGGTCATCAGCTTCATCAGACAATAGTTTGGTCGTTCGAAGTACGCATTTTCGCGTTTTCTCGTGATCAATCTTGGGCCAAAGTGTTTTAGCGTTTACTAGTTAATAATGATGAATGTTGACATTTTCTTCGATTTTTTAAAATTTCACGATTGACAAACGAAATCAATTTAATAACACCAGCCTATTCTGAGAGTGGGTTTGTAATTCGATTTTAATATATCCTTTCCTATCGGTTAGATTATTTAGCTGATCGCAGTATATATTGCCTCTAAACCGCTCTATGTGGAATATTAAGATTGATGAATGTCTGCTATTGAAAAAATCCGCCTAGACACTTCCATCTATTTCAATTCCCTTTGATTCCGAATATAGTCGCAGTCTGCGCAGTTTCAGCAGCAGGTACCTAATGTTAACAAGCGCTTTCCAGTTGAGATCGAACCCGCCGAGCTTGACGAGCGCGAAAAGCGTGAAACTCCTCTTTCATTGCCTGAACACGGGCCTCGATGTTGTCATACTTCACCCGAAGAGTCGGTGACATCTCGGTCGGTGTTGGTGAGATCGGATACACGTCAAACTCATAGTGGTCGTCAACAGATGGCCGTTGACTGAGCTCCGACTGAGTCGGAGATGGAAACGCAGACGTATACTGGAGCCAAAGTGGTGGCGGAGGCGGCAGTGGAGGTACGCGGTAAGCAATCCGCCAGTCGGACAGTCCGGAGCTGTTCTGTTGAGAAGACGTGTTCTTCGAACCAAAACCGCTTGAACTAGATCGACTCTCGGGTGACGTTTCCATGAAGAGATCCGGAGCCGAACGGACATGTCTTGGAACATACCTTCGGCGACGGTGTTGCTCCTGATGTATAACATGCAAGGAAGGTAGCTCCTGACTATACTGCTCATGAATTCTGCTGAGATTCTCACGTTCGATGCTCTGCCTGACCGAGCTCAAGTCTGAAAAATATGTCGGTGACATGATCGGCGTGAGAACTGGCAATACGGACGATGTGGGAGAACTAGCACGAAACGGAGTTGTCGTTAAATGATGCGGATGCTGATGATGCTGCACAGGAGTTCGTATATGGTGGATCATCGTCCCGTGAAGCATGGGATGCTGTGAAGGGCTAGCAGCATTAGTGGAAGTAAGACTAACGTCACTTGGATAGCCGACAAGAGGGCGACGCCACGAGGCTACGTTACGGAATCCCGGACGGGAGAGAAACCCACCGTCGTCCGAACTGGCAGTACTCTCAGCTGAATCTACGAGAACGAACCGTCCGTCAGGATCTCTTGAGATCTGTCCAACGTGCTGCCGCACACCTCCGCGACTTGAGTAGAAATCACCATCACGGTTTTGATCTTCGTCGTTAGCTTCCAATGTCCAACACAACCACTTCACACCTGATACTCGGCTTTTTGAATTTCTGAAATCAGAAAAGACGGGCAAAACGAGATTAGTGATATGCTATTGGTGATACGTGAATTTAATAGGAATTGATCAGCAATTGGTCACATTCACGGCAGTGGTTTGATTGAAGGGATCCAATTTTTCAAAATACATCGTTAATATTAACGTTGGTATATTAGTGTGAAAATAGAATGCAATTTAATACTTTCCTACGAGTTGTCAAGAACAAATTTAAGACAAGTACGCTTGCGCTAAAGAGAGACAGTCTCAGAAACCTGCCTTCTGCGCAAGCACACTTGTCCTAAACTTATTCTAGACAATTGATTGGATTGCACACTGTTCTTTCCCTAACTTTAGCAAAAGTTAAAGATACGTGAAGGCCTAGATTTAAAATGGCGATGAAAGTGTAAGTGGAAAGTGGAGCCAACCGAGCGATTTTGAAAATCATTGAATTGACATTTCCCTGTTTACATTTCCTATTATGGTGGGTAGAGGCTGAGACAAACGAGGAGGCTCGTTCGACGTATTTTCGTTCATGAACCTAGAGAGCCGTTGTGAGAAAATCTTATTTGATGGTGAAAGGTCTATTATTTTTATTATTATTATTATTATTATTATTTTATTTATTTTTTTTTTTTGAGAAATAGGTAGGTAATATCCAAGATTTTCTGTTTTCTAACATTTGCAAGATTATAACAACATGGCAAATTTTCCTCACCGCTCGGTCAACAGAACAAAAATATCAGGTCAGTTTTAGATGGCTAATAACTGAAAATAGCTCTTAAGTAACCATTGGATGGTCATCTTATGTGATAAATAAAAACATGGATCATCTGAATAAATCGGTGCAGAGGTGAGTGAGTTTTTGATGAAATATGCTCGCATTGTGCACAGCTGAATTCACCAATCATAACGAAATAATTGAAATTTCTGCGTTCACCAGTAGCCATTTTCAAGCTTACGAACTATTGGAGAATTCAGCTGTATCGGACTGATAGAATAATGATGATTAGTCAGCGGCTGAGGAAGTAGTCTGGTTATATCGTTGTACGGCGCAAAACCATTATTTCATATGACAGAAAAAGTGACAATGGATTATCGTGTGAGATTGAAGATTGAACATTAAATGGGGGACGAAATTTCAAAAGCATGCAGAAGAATGGTGTAATGTGGTCTTAGTTCTTCACCTTTAGTCCTCCTGTGCGGGCCGGCAGAGAAAAAAATTAAAAAAATCATCCGCATGAAATGGAAATTCACACGAACAGAAGTATGCAAATTCTTATATCAAAAATGATGGAATAAGTTGCGAAAATGGTACATAACATAGGAAACATCGACTGTAACATGGAATCACCACATTCTACACAAGTACAAGAGCTGGGATAAAGACATTTAGAACATCAAGAAATCATGAGGGACCTAAAGAAGAAGTTGGGTGACATTTTTTCATCTCAGCAAAGCAACATTGAACATTAACATCAACTATAAAACGGGGGTAGGTACATTAGTCCGGCACGAGCCCAAATCAATTTTTGTCTGGCATATAGAGTATGTATTGATGTCGTGTAACAATAACAGATTTAGTAACCTCATGGCGGTCTGTATGTACACTGTGCAGTGAATATCTGTGGAGCAATTTCACGAGTTGTTGAGGAAAAAATTACCACACCGAAACTCATCTAGACACGGATATGTAAGCGTGAGTTAGAATGTATGGCGTTGAAAATGAGATGTTTGCAGTTCACACTCTCCAGACTACCACGCAAACTAGAACGTATGCTATGAAATTTTTGAATATCATATTAAGCCCCTGAACTGAAATAGTGTAGCAAAATAAGTCGCTAAAATTGCGTTAGCACACCTTTCGGCATTGTTAGTTTCAAGCCTACTTGAAATTACTTCAGCATAATTTTCTAGAAAGTTGAAAACACAAATTAACTGCTTGAAATCTAGCCCTTGGCATTCCCAGTTCTGGCGAATTAGTTCATGATTATCTTATTCAAGTTGATTTTTTTCTGGGATTATCTAGTTGAGTCAATTGAAAAACCAAAACACCAGAAACATCCAATAAAACGACGCATTTCAATTTTTTCACTTTTAATAATTTTCACCGAAAGCCTTTTTTAAATTTACTGGACGAATTATATCGGCTATTCTGTCACACAATATTCGTTCTCGATTTTGGTTGATCACACATTTCTTCACTCCATGGACAAGTTCGAAGCATGAAAAGCAGCGAATGTACTCACTCCAACCATAGCTACGAGTTACTATTCCTACTCTAATATCCAGCCATCATATATTTGCATCTTGTACGAATCATGGTACAAAAGCTAGTTACTTTTCACAGCATGACGTGTCTACAGGTTGAATCGTGATGTCTGCTGCACTTGGTGGATGATTTTTTGGTTTTGGACATTTTATACAGTGCCATTAGTAGGATAAACACAGGTATTGGAAATGGGGTACACAGTGGTAAAGCGGACAGAGAGCAAGCTTGAAATATAGTGAACTGGGTTTGATAAAAATGGAATTCCATAGCTTACTGTGGTGTTCTTTATGGCAACTCAAGGCTGTAATCCCGATAGGATCCGACAACCCTACAAGAAGTAAACAGAAATTGATTTTTCTTGCAGTTTGACCGTCACAGGCTCGAGACTCGTCGAACGCCAAGTAATTGAGGTCGGAAAACTCCGAATAGACGTGAAAATAAAATCATGGAGAAAATAATTGCATCTCCGGCTTTGGTTTCTAGATATTTGCCGTTATTGAGTTGCAATCTGAAAATTGATCAGTTTCAACTAGAATTGGACCATATCGCTTTTGAAAATTGAGCTACAAAATAATAGACGTCGATAGAAATTTTGAGGTGAGAGAATGAATAAAGCGACTTTAGGGAAGATGATTGTTACAATGTAGTGACGGCAATGTGATCACACCAGGTAGCTATCCCACTATATATGGCATATATATGGTGGCACTATATATGGTAAACTAATACTTTCCAATTGTTTAGGATGGTCCTCGGCCAGTGACGGTTTTACAATGTCTCACACCACTCAGAGAGAAGACATTCAAAGTGTTAACAAGTTAACGTACAAGCTATTAAGGGTTATCTCGTGAATGCGTTACCAAGGGGATTAATTTTTAATAAATTAAACTTCAAGCATTAACGCGACATCATCACCTACAACTGAACAATTTTTTCGAATCGGGAAAATTATTACCGGATCAAATAATTTTTTACTGTAGAAAAAATAAACCAATAATTATCCAAAATGATTAAGCAAAAAATAAAATATTGAAATTTGTGAACTATCACCGAGGAAAAAATAATATTAAAAATATGAAAAAGTATATTTTAGTGTTATTATTTCTACCCAAGACTTCATTGATCGATCCCAACTTTATGAAATATTCCGTTTGCCCTAGTAAACCAAACAAGGGTTCAAAATGACCCCACCAGTAAACTGTAATTCGTGCGTCCAAATATCGACCATTCGGAACAAATGATTTTATAATTTCAAAATGCGTCACAAAAACGAAGTATCTCAATTCTTGGCGTAGTCAAATTATCGAAAAACGCTAGCTAATTTTATTGGGTAGTATAGACACTAAATAGGTTATCGTTTCTTCATCGTAGATAGATCGCTAAAAAATAATCCTTCCCTTCCTTACAGAAATCGTTGAGGTCGGATGGCGAAGGACGTCATACACAACAACTGGCGACACTCAGCCCAACCAAATTTTTCCAGGTTAGTGCAAACTTTCGGGTATCATACTGCGCATGCGTCAAACCCGGAACATAGGGGGAAGTGCTTGTGCCCAGTCGAAGTTAAGTTCTAACGCTGGAACGTTAGTATAGCAGGAGTATCCGTTTGCAGGACACGGCTTCGTCTCACAGATCGGCCGGTGTTTTTGTCTCGTGTACAGGGAGGTTAACTCACTTTTTCAAAGGCACTTGGCTAACCGGCGCAGTTTGCCCTCCGTTACGGACGTCTGTGACTCTACAGGCCACCATGTTGTATTCTGTGAAAGAGAGAAACAAAGAGCTGTGTTGAAAGACGGACTCGAATATGGACTTTTGCCTGACAAAAGTTGCACAAATTCATTCAAGGCAACGAAAGAAATAACAAAAGCTTCGTTTGAAAAACATTTTTCTAGTCCAAAATTGCTACAATATTCTTTCATAATTTTTTGACAAATTTCTGACGGAGCTTGATACCTAAACAGATGGGATAAACCGAGTGCCATTTGAACCGACTCAAATGAGAATTTTCCTGAAATGTTTCAATCCTCATTTTTCTTTCTAACAAACTAAAATAGCTTTTGCTATTTTTTAAACTCAACGGAACAATTTAGATTTGCAGGAATTTAATCTCAAGCGATACAAATCATCTCATTTTCTTTCAATTTTGAGCTTTCAAGCTCCACCAATGCGAAATTCTGAGTCCGTTTACCTTTTTCTTGTTTCCGCCGTTTTCGTTTGTTGCAAATTTTGACGGCACAAACGGATAGAATAATGGCAACGATGAAGAAAAGGATGCCCCCGACGACGCCGGCTGTAAT
The DNA here is from genome assembly GCA_037159825.1 of Tupiocoris notatus. NCBI lineage: Eukaryota > Metazoa > Arthropoda > Insecta > Hemiptera > Miridae > Tupiocoris > Tupiocoris notatus. The sequence goes on from JASJUZ010000068.1 coordinate 108,943, forward strand.
CGCCTTGTGTTTGACTCGCGCTGGCACCGGGAACTTGATTTCGTCCGAGCTTTCGTAGCTTTTCGCTGAATAGGCGATCACTCGGAAGTGATAAGTTCGCCCTCCGACTAGATTTTTAACTGGGGGAAAAATTGCATAATTGTAAACACCCCGAGGATGGTTAAAGTAGTTAGCCAAGTATATTTAAAAAATTGTCTTTCAATGGCTTTCAGTGAAGGGAGCTAATTCTTACCAAGGTAGGAAGTATCCTCGGGTCGAACTTGCCCCTTGTTGAGCGTTTTCCAAGGGCCGTCCGTCTTATATTTGATTTCGTAGTACTGAATAAGATGAGCCTTTTCGAGTGGAGCCTGCCACGTGATCACAAAACCGTTGCTGATCTCCGTGACAGTCACGTTTCGCGGAGGTCCCGGTTTAGGCCCTGAATGTCACAAATAGTTGAAATAGAGAACACGTACCTATAAAACTCAATCAAATTCAAAAGCAGAAAAAAAACAGTAAATCTAGAAACAATAGTAAACATGTTACCTGATTGCCAACGTACATCTTTGAAAACAGGTAATGAAATTTAAACGCTAAGAGTCGCATTAATGACTGTTGTGATAATATCAAAGCTATGATAAATTCGACTCGATGTCGGATTATCTTCGAGCAGTACCTACATAATTAAATATGAATCACTGGCTTTTCTAGGTGACTGCAAATAGTAGGTAGTAGTAGAAATTGCAAAGAAAAAGTTGAGCAATCAATCCAAATGATTAAATATTTGATAAAAATTCAATATTCGAATTTTTATGCGATAATTTTGGGGCAACTAAGACAGGGAAAAAATGCTCCCCTATAACTCAAGTGAAACTTACAGACAGACACCTGGGTAATTGTTATATTGAACATTTGACAGATAAAATACTGTGAAATATAAGTAATACGTTTGAACTTAAATATTCATGCTTCGAGTAATGGATGGTATCCATTTTAATAGAAAAAACATGCAGCTCCACTAAACAGCTGTACGAAGAACCAAACATACATTAAAGTAAATAGACTACTCTTTCAATCTATCTTCTGATGCTTATCAAACCGGCATGCTTTCTATTGTAAGGAAATAATTTCTATTGTAAGGAAGTTTGTTTAAAAAAAAAATCAGGATCTAAACTACATAATTAAGAAGAAATCGTAGAAGAAAAATCGTAGCATCATGATACTTTCAGGACAGAGGGTAGTGTATTACTGAGTGTTACATTCGAAGGGAACATAAATTGTCATGCGTTTTGAAAGAGCATTGTTATCAGCTTTTGCCAGTTGTTGAGGTGTTGGAAAGATTCATCTGTCGCTAATGTAGAATTTCAACTATCGGACTTGGTACCTGATGCATTAGAAAAATGGTAGTCAAGAAAAAATTTTTTCGCAGAGCTATAGGCTCCCGAGTGTTATAAGCTTATTTCAAGTTCGGGCTCACGGTAAAATAAATTTCAATCTTTTGAAGCGTCAAAAAATTATAATGCCGGACCAGGTGATGCGATCTAACCAATTAGACATGCTAACGTTTTCTGGAGGAAGTTTATGATTGATAGCTAACTAGTTTGACTTTACTGAGGGATGTAAAAGGGTCTGCGGGAACTCGACTTCAGAGCAATGGACTAAATCCTTATTCGCGTATATAGCAGGAGTAATTAATTTCTGGTAACGCTGTACTTTGCGAAGGGTTTAGGACCATTCTATTGTTGGAAAGCCATAATCTGGAAAGAGGAACTCAACAACTGAATTAGGGAAGAGGCCTGCAAAGGGATCCTAACGAATCTAATCTTACACGTATGATCACTGGGCCCCGGTTGAGGAGGCAATTGAACGGGTGGCTGGGGTTTTCCATCTGAAAGAGATTTTAGTTGAAGTTCAATGATGATCAGACGAGTTATGAATATCGAGAGAAAAATGAAGGAACGGGGTTTGAGGAAACGATGAATAACATCAAGAGCAGCAACTCTAGTGCCAATACGTTCATCGGGTAAATTCCAACAACTTTGCTCGAACCCTACTATGTTTGTGTGTGTAATGGAATTATTATTCTCTTGAAGCCTAGCACGTAAACTTATCACGGAAGAGGTGCGAACATTTCAGATAACGATATTGCTACTTGAAGAGAATGGTAGAAGGGTGTTCATTTAAGCCTTTCAGTTTTTAGAGAGCATTAATGCGACGCGATTTCTCATGTCAAGCCGCTGTGATTTGCAGGTCATACAACTGATGTTTCGTATCATATTTTTTTCATCTCAATTCCGTTCTTAGCACACTACATTATATGCTCTATATTTTTGGAGAGATATTCTATGATTGAATTTTAATATATTTTTAATGGAAGATTTTTTCGGATTACGTTTCGTATTCGTTCCCCTATTTTCTTATAATGATTGAAATAACGATTCTACATAATAACTAGTGAGAGATTTCGTCTTCGTTTTGCATTATACCTATATAGTTTTTTGTTGTCGTATTACTTATAGGTTCTTTTGGCCTTATATAGGCATCGTACACCTTCAAAAAATGAGTATAGTAGAAATTTACCGTGCTAATTTATCCTATTTAAAAAAGAAAAAAACACAACTATTCTGCGATTATTATAAACTTTTCAATGTTCGGTTGTACCACATTATCTTTCCGGCAGTTTCTTTGAATTTCTAAATATTTCGCCCAGTGTTAGAACATGTTCGTGACTAACATTCATTCAACTCTTTTTAAATCATCATTCAATGCTCAACTTTGAATCCACTTTGTAAGTTATTACATTTTTATCAACTATTATACTTACGTTTCTGGAAAAAAACCTCTCAAAATATTCTGAATAAATGACAATGAATTGCCAACATGCATTTCAAGTAAAATTCAGCCTAATTCAGATTGAATTTGGTGAACTAATAGCTCAAACATTATTTCTCTGCATTCTATCATAGGAGAAATGACCCGGAGAAATTTAGTTTTACTGCCCTAAAAAGAAGTGAGCCATTAGAGAAATGCAGAACCAGGAAATTTCTCTTAAGGTCTACTATATCGTTTCTTAATCGGTGGTTCTTTAGAGAACAGAGTCGGAGCCTCGGTAAGAAAATTCAGTGGTAACAAATATAGTTACACATTCTGCATCGTTCGGAACAGAAACCATAAATTGCTCATTGAAACCGAGATCTTCTTTCATCAAGAAGATTATATTTGGACAGCTTCCATATCACCAATTGCTTGTGACGTTGGCTACTCGTTAGGGAATCCCTTCATTTGCAGGCAGCTATCTCGCTGTTATATAATCCCATACCATTATCTTAATGTTACTGTATTGTTATAGTATAATTGATGAGTAAGAAACTAATATAATACACCGTCTGTCGACTCTACGAGAGATGAAAAGCAAATAGACACACACGGGCTACACAAATTGTAGGTTAGTGCTATGGATAATTTAAGTTAAAGTCCCCAAATTAATCAAATATAAGTACAAAAAGTGAGTGAGGATTACCTTTAGGTCTCAAGATTGGAGGAAACAATGTCGAGCCAGTAGCATCTGTTGGGTAAATAGCTAAACCAATAACATCTGGAAAATCAAAAATAACCATGCAAGCCAACGGGGAAAATAAAAATGAAAAACATAATATTGATTTTTTTCTCGTTTTAGAAACTGTACAGAAAGGTTCTCGTGCATAGTGTGTCAGATAGGTTAATTTCGGGCGTTAATCAGATCACAAAAGCAGCGCACGTGACGAAAGATGAGTTGAGAACAAGCTCCAGAACAGCCAACGGTTAGAGTGGAAAAGGCAGAGTGCGCATGCGCATTCGGACATGCGATAGTGTGGGGTTTATCCCAACAAGAGGCTGAATCCAGATAGTTAGAAAAGAGTGGGTTCCGTTCTTAGGTTTTCGTTTTTTCGGCAGGAAGAAGTGCTTACCCTCAGGCGGATTGTAGAAACCTTCGGTAGTAGTTGGTTTTACAGGTAGCGGGCCATCTACCAAGCGAATACGTCAAGTTACCAATAGAAAGTAAACACACCAGAGACAGTAGGGTGCATTTTGTTGAAGGCTCATCATATATAATCTCGCTATTACACTAATTGGATAATAAATCATATCGGAGGGCACGACTTATGACCAAGAAAAACGAAATCGATCAGAAGATGAGACCGTACAAGTACGCAGTTCAAGAAGAGCCGCCTGCCACGAGCGAAAAACAGCATAAATGCATCAATTTATAATCTAGCGGTTATGGAGTCCTCCCAAGAAAATCAGTATTTGAACCGCGGACTAGGTAATGATAATGTAGAAATGGGCCGATTAATTTCCTTGATAGAATTACTGGTGTGTTTAGTTTGAAGTTTTGGTGCGTGTAGACATTGACTCCATCGCGATGGAATGGAACCAACCGCAATTGTATTTTTAAACACGAATAAGTTAGTAAATGGTTGATTGCGCTATTTTTTAAAACATTTTTATTGAGTAACATAATTTGGTTTGGAAAAATATTGATAAAGTAACATTTCATAAAAATGTAGTAATTGTAACGTAAGGAAAACTTCGAAACTTGTCGCCACTGATTGCAAGTTTAATTTAAACGGATTATTAGAACGATTGATGCGCGTAAACATGGTTCTTGTTTTCTATTCGTCCTAGTTTAAATTAATTTTTATTTGCCTGCACTCTCCCGATGAAGGTTTTTATTAGTCCTTAATAGTGTCCTTAACACGTCAAGTGCCTCAGTTATTATTATTTTCTTCTTAATTTCACTAGACAAATCTTGCCTTAAATAAATTAACACTTATCATGGTCCTTTAACTGTATTGGACAGTGCTCGCTATATTCAAACTGCTGGTGAAAATGGAATCCCCTTCCTCTTCTTTTTACAAACGCATTGTAGCTTTTATACTCCGATGTAATAACGAAACCAATCAATTTTGCTGACGAAATTCCCTTGTCCTCTCTACTATGGGTGAATGTCCACTCATCTTTCACATTATATTGTTCACCTGGATAAATGCTCATGCTTTTGTGAACAATTGTAAAATTTCTGGCGTTTCATTTATCACAAAATTATTGGAGCCTACGTTTCACTTTACGCTTAATCATAATTTACGATCAACAGGGCTGGGACAATGAAGCTGGCCTTCGATTTGGCTCAACATGGACGAAATTTCTGCTCTCCGCACGTTATTATCCTTAAATTCGATATCCTATATCCAACTATAATCCTATAATGTCCCTATAATGAACCGGTTCATGACAAATCGTCGTAACATACCATATTTTCAAATACATTCGTGACTGAAACATTTTCAAATTATCTCATATTATAAAATAGACAAAACGTTGTAACATTTATCAATAACGTTGTCAATAATTCCATGCCATATGGAAGGAAACGATCGAGCTAGTGAATCCATTCGAGGCAAAGCAAAAAATACTATCTGAAGCCAGAATATTTAAGATAAATATTTACACCTTACGACACCATGGAAGAAGCGAAAACGTAAGGGATACTGAGCGTAACTAATATTCGTACGTGAATATCCTACGATAACTAAACATCTCCTCAGTATACTTCTGAATATTTTGTTCATTAACTTGAGTTGTAATGAACAAAGTTTTGATTACGTAGTGAAATTATTCTGTTCAAGTTTCGCACTTGCTTCATATATTTCAATATAGGAATTCAAACAAACGAGAACACGTTATACGGGCTAGCGTCTGACTCATCTCCATTTCGATACACCGTGAGTCTAATATTATGCGCATTCCATGCGAAGCATAGAAACAGCTATGGGTCCGTAACGTAATGATGAGAAGCGAATGTAATAAAAATGTTTACACATACACTTTTTCTATTCTGTCTCAAGATTCTGTTCGGAAACATGCTATGGAACGCAGGGTATGATTTTTTTGGACCCAGGTCATGTGGACTATAAACATGGGAGGTGACGATAAACCGATAAGCTGAAATTCATGTGTCTGATATTGAGAACGCGGAATGATCTAGAGATCGAAAAACAAGGCTGGTGGCGAATGTTACAAAAAATCCTACATTTTGTTTTCAAAAAGATTATGTACCTATTTAAATAACAGTAATATAATTTCTAGGGTTTCCCAGTTATGTTACTGGTAATTTTTTCGCTTGGTAATTAATTTTACTATTTGACCGTACATTTTCTGGGATCGATGTTTATTTACTAGTGGCTAATTATAGTATCGTAAAATATCATATTTTCACAAGTTCGATTGAACTTTACCAGCATTTTCTTTAAATCACTTCTTTTGTTCACATTCTACTACGTCGGCTCCAATTATTCTTTGTTAGTCCATTCGCTGTATAATACGGGGTAATGATTGAATTGTCGAATTATGAGAACCAGCTGAATTCTATTGAGTGATGGATAGTATAATATCATGAGATAGCAATATACTTCTAGAGCAAGGAAGAACTATAATCGCTCGAAATAGCGATTAACGAGCGATTGCCAATCGAAGAAAGCCAGGATGATTCGGTGGGCCAAAATCCGTAGCGTATAGTGGAATATAAATTACACGCAGAGAGCTAATAAAATGCGAAATTAATTCTGTTTTCCCCCTCCATTTTCGTACTCAAATGACGACCGTCTCTCAACTAACATAATCGGACTGAAGCGTTTGACACGAGGTGAGCAGAAATAAAATCGAACTGAACTCAAACTATCAAAAGTAAAAAGCTTTAGCTTAAAACTTCAGGCAAACTCAGGTAAAACAAGCTTTTCAAACAAGTAAAGATTACTAAGCCGGAACTTAGCGAAGAAACGTTTTCAATTTTTCTTTTCTTTTCGGAAATTACAGTAACGTCCTTGGAATTCGACGAAGGAAAAAACTCATCCTGCATCAAAACTATACGATCGCTAAAAGAACAAAAGGCGATAAAAATTTCCATGGGATTTCTTTTATGTAAAGATGTTTTGTTGTGAGGACATACCATTTTTGCGAGAGCTCGATGAATTTTCCGGCTTCGGAACTAATTCTGCTGAAATCGTTTAGAATGATATCAGATGGGTGTTTGATGAAATTCAAGTGTGTCATGGAATGAACCGATTTTTTTCTTGCACCCTACTGTCATTATAATGAAGGGCTGAATAGATTAACTAGAAATATAACACAATTACGGCGACTGAAAATAATACGTGGTATTCATTCGAAGGATATCTTTATTATAATGTGCTCCCCAAACCTTGTGCGTCTTTAGTTTGTTATGTACAAACGGAAGCTGTCTAAACGTTAACAACTATAGAAACATAGTTAAAATCACAGCAAATGTTTTCCACTCACTTTAGACTTTTCTAATCGAGTTTCAATATTGGAAGGAAGTCTAATGCAACAATTTCATTATAAGTAGTTGGAAAATGTATCAGCGGAAATATCGATAAGTAGTTCAATCGAAATGCCGGCGTAGTGCGATTATTTGCAGCTGTGTCAAGTCAATTGTTAAAATCATAAAATTTTCTCTAGGAGTTTTCGACGGCCGATGCATGAAATATTGGCACAGAGAAGGCCGAGATGTGCACATTGGTGGGGAATGATAGACAGAGAGGTTATGTACAGGTAAATGCAGGGTGTTTCTCAGCCCATAAAAGAAGACGACGAATTCAAATACAGATACCTAACCATATTTCGATCGATTAATATTTGCGGGCAGAGACTGTGAATTTAATTAATTTTTCCAAATCAGAACAAATTTTCTCTATTACTTCCGTTTCTATTTAGTCAGAATATTAGATCATGGGCAGCAAACCTCTTCCTGAAGAGAAAATCTTACAAATTTTCATTCCAAAAATATTCAGGAAAATCAATTCAAAAACTAAAAAAAGAACCAAATTAAACCGAAATGGTTGACATAAATGATTAGGTCATTTGATTTTGCATCTGAAACACCCCGCGTTATCACTGCGAATAGGATTATAATGGATGGATGTAGTTGGTGGGGGTGCATGGAAATGGTGAGGTGGAGATTATAGAATCTTGAACGTACCGAGGGTTCGTACGGTGAGCACTTTGCTGAGCATGCCGTCGCCCAGCGGGTTCTTGCCAATAACCTGGAACTCGTACGTCGTTCCAGGGTTGAGTTTATGCACGGTGATCTGTGTACTGCCCGAAGGCGTCACGGGTATCGTCGACCAATCGGATTCGCCCGCTTCACGGAACCTAAGCAAAGAGCGAATTTGTAAAGCCGGATTTCATCAGGCGATGTCTTGAATAGAAACAACTCTCATATTATTCATCCTGGTAGCTTGCAGAAAGAAAAGCAATATTTTCATCTTTTTATATCGGCTTCCTTCGGACACCAAACTAAAACGTCACTATTTTTAAATCCTCGCTGACTCAACGAACGAAGTCTTTCAAGAATGATCCATGCGTCTACTGACTTTACATATAATGTAAATTATCTGTTTGTTCGATTTATAAATTATTGAACGTCTAGAAATATCAAAACGCAGAAGATTAGTATTTACCATACGGTGTAATCCTGTTTATAGTCAGGGCCTCCCGAATATCCGGGCAGCCAGGACAGGGCGACGGAGAAATCGCCAGGGACGGCCGTAAGATTGTAGGGCGCGTGTGGTTGCGTCCCTTCGACGACAAGTTGTGTGCTTGTTACAATAGTCGCGACTTCATTGCTCGCTACGCAATGGTAGTAGCCGAAGTCCGTGCGACGTAAACTGTCGATCGTGATGTTTCCGCCGACGACTCGGACGCGAGCCTTTTGCAGAGGCAACCCGTCTTTCTGTATAGGCAGATAAAAGCAATTCGAAAATAAATCTATTCGATCGCCATGTTTGACAATCTCTCTATGGGAAACGTTATTAACTTACCCTTTGCCATTGAATGGTAGGCTTTTGGGTCCCTTCCGCTTCTTGAGCATCGCAGTGCATTTCGACGGATTCTCCGACCTGTAATTCGAACAGGAAAGAGTTAGTTGTTAAGAGTTGTTCTATTTAGAATAGAAAATGAAGAGGGAAAATTTTCAAAACCAACCTTCCGCTGGTAGAGAGGTTCTGGTTCGACCGTAAAAACTGGCGGCTTTCTTACGAGAACTTCCATCGGTCCAGAAGATCCCTGCGTCCCTTGAGCGTTGTAAGGCGTACAAGTGTACCGCCCTTGGTGGTTTTGGTTCACCTATGCCAAGAATAGTTCTTTACATT